>VZTD01005243.1:174557-213267 GCA_013397725.1 Rhagologus leucostigma
AGATGGAGATGGAGATGGAAAAGGAGGCGGCGGGATGGAGATGGAGCGGGGGGTGGGATTCCAGGGCAGGGCTCCGCGAAGCGCGGTGGCTCCGGGAAGCGCGGTCCCTGCCGCCAGGCAGCGGTCCAGAACCATTCGCCGGGCTTCCCCGGGAAGGAGCTGCGAGGCGAAGCACTGGCAAGGGATCTCCCTCCGCACCTCCTAGCCCAGCCCTGCAGCACTGGGGAGACCCTGGCTGGAGGCTGGTGCCTGGCCTCAGGCACTTCAAAGGGACCGGCTGCACCTGCAGCTCTTTAGTTGCCCCGGAGAAGCGATTTTTCTCCATTTAACATCCCCCACACCTCAGCAAATACACCGAGAGCCGAGCAGGGGAGAATGGAGCCAGCCGGCCTCCCACCCATGTCGGGTACAGGTGGCTCAGTCAGCACAGCCACCCCCTTCCCCATCAGATGCTGCTCTCTCGTACACACCCAGCACCTTCTATGCCTTTGATTTGCAACAAAGGCAAGTCTTTTCCTTGAAAATCAGCTCAGTTACCTGCTCACCACGCAGAAATACACTGAGGGGCACCTGCAGCCAGCACTTCCCCCCAAAACCACCAACAACTTGAAGGCAGGCACGGGCACTTGCCGCAAAAAGCCCTCTAGAGAGACCAATTTCCATTTTGAGGAGGAATCATCGTTTCTGCCAGTGCCAGCTGTCATCTGCGTAGTACAGTTGTGTGGCAGAGCCTGTTTAGGCAGCACACAGGGAAGCCAGCCAGCCTTGTTTGGCTTTGCACTGCAAGGAGAGGGAAAGCAGCTGGGTATTGCATATCCATGGTAATAAACAAGGTCTCTCACGGGGATTTTCCAGCCACATTAGCCTTCATGCAAAATAGGTCCTCGCACTGTCCCTTGCAGGCATCAGAGCCTCCAGGGTGGTGGGGATGTGCCTCGGGCCACACGAGCCCCGTGGAGGAGAAGAGTAAGCAGTGGAAAAAGAGCAGGAGTTGGTTAATCCTGCCAGGCAGAGAGGGGCCGGGGTGTGGTGACTGTCACACCCGAGGGAGGCAGGACCAGCAAGGCACTAAGATTATTTGGCTGCCCTCTCCTTCCAAGGCCACTGGCAGCACTGAGCAGCGCTCATCCAGAGCTGGGGAAGGGGAGGCAGAAGGTGCACTCAGCTGGGCTTGTGTTCAGGACAAGGTTTATGGCACATTAATAGCCAGTGCCCATCCCCTGGGCCCTGCACAGTCGCCCCTGCACTCCCTGTCCTGTGGCTTAATTAATTAATTACAGCCCTTTCTAGTCCTGGCCCTACCTGCTCCATCATCCCCTCCACACACCCACCTGCCAGCCAGGGACCTCCACATGGCACCAGCAGAGGAGGATGAGGAGTGATCCATCCTTCCTCCCTCCCCGGGGAACCAGGAAACATCTGGCTGGGTCTCCCTGCCAGCAGGAGCAGCTCTCAGGGCACGGGCTGATGTTTCACCTGCTTACAGCAGGGAGGAATTGAGCTCCCAGTGACCCCCAAGGCTCCCCCAGGCTTAGGTCTTCTCACAGAGTAGAGCCCAGGTGTGCCTGATCGTGCACAAATCCGAGCAGGAACCAGGTTTTTGTGATTTCCATCGCCTGGGGAAACAGGAGGACCTTTCCACAATGTGCTGACATTCCTTTAGCTCTGCAATTGTGCTTTTCTTTCCCGAGTCAAAGCTTTTGCACATGAAAGCTTTTTTTTTTTTTTTTCCTGGGTAATAAGCAGCGTCCGGAGAGGAAAGTAAATGAATGCTTTTGAGCTTAGTGTCTCATAAATCATTTTTCAAAAGCTGCTCTCAGATCCCAGCAGGGCCTTCGGCTAGAGGTGGAAAAAAACCCTGCTCTAGCCCCTGGCCTGTTCCTGCTAATGATGGTTTCATGGAAATGAGTTACCTGGAGGCTTCTTGGATGTGTTTTCCTCACCAAGTGATGATCTGGCTGCTCTAAGGGGCTCAGGTCACTCCCCAAGACAGAGAGAGGGGCTGGTGGGCACAAGGATGGTGTGTCCATCCCATGGGATCCACCTCATAGGAGTGCAGGGCAGGGCTGGGGACCACACCCCCCCCCTATTCCTGGTGAATCCCTTCCCACCAAAGTGCAGCCACACCGGGGCAGGAAGCAGAGGAGCCACGTATCTGGGTACAAAACTCCAAACAAATGCAGGGAAGTGAAAAAATCCAGCCAGAACCACCGCATAGTAACATCCAGGGCAGTTCTGCACAGCACTTGGTACCCAAAATAAGTTCTGTCATTCCCAGAAGATGTGGGAGAAGTCAGAATATCCTCACCCACTTTGAGTGCCACAGTCATCCGGCTCACTCTGGAGCTGACTTAGACTTCTCTTGGAATGTTTCCTTCAACAGAAACACCAAGTGTCGAGGATTAATGATTTATTCCGAGTAATTGGTGGAAGGCAGCAGAGAGCATCCAAAGCCAGTTCATAAATTGGGAAAGATTGCAGGAAAGAGGATGTGATGATTTGTCTTCTCCATCCCTGGGACTAGCACAGGAAAGTAATTGCCTTCATTTGCAACAAGGCCACTTAGGGAAAAAACCCATTTTGAGCAGTAACTGGAACAGACAGCAGTGGGAAACAGGTAAGATTAATAACTCCTGAGTCACCCAGACCTACCTGGCCCACGGGTGCTGCAGAACAGCACCCACTCCCCGGGTCCTGCAGATTTTCCAGCTCGGGGCTGTGCCAGGGAGTCCCTTGGCGCTCACACAGTGACTCACTCCCCCTCGAGCCTTTCGGAGATGTTCTGCCTTGGTGAGCCTCGATTAATAAACAAGATGTTAATGTTTTTACGTGGCAAGCAAAACACGGGATTAGTGATACTAGAGAGCTGTAATCAACCCGTTCCACACCGATGAATAATATATGTACAGTACCAAAGGCTTGCTAAACACCCCATGCCAGTGCTGATGCGTTTTCTCATAATTGTTCGGGATAAATGAGCAATAAACACTTCCAGAAGCTGTAGTGATAAATAAACTGAATCCCTTAGCCTATATATTTTGCCTAGAAGACAGCTAAAGCTGCGTATTTCACTGCAATCTAACCCACACCCTGCCAAAACATTACACTTGTCACAAAAACCAGAGACTGAAAAACCATCTCCCCGGAGCCGGAGCTGTCAGTGAGCAGGGCAGGGATCCTGTCGAGCCCTGGGCTCCCGCATCCTCCCCATCTCTCACCACCAACCCGTGAGGCTTCATTTTGTCACCTCCTGTTCTGGGATGAAAATAGCTCTTGGCTGCATCCCATCGCTTTCGGAGCGGGTCTGGCAAACCTGCTGGTGAGACCAGGAGGAGCAAGGTCCTGAGCTCTGCTGGTGTCACTGGTGGGGACAGCGATGCCCAGGGTGGCTCGTGAGTGGAGCAGGACGCTGGCAGGGGGGCAGTGGGAGCAGCCACCCGCCCGTTTGGGGCTCTGCCGTGTTATTTACGTGGGGACACAAACTACAACGAGCACACGGAAACCTCCGAAGCTGCGTTTTTCCTACGGAGCTGCTGCCCGTGCACAGCCTGGGCTGGGGATGTTTTTGGTCACAGTGCTGCCAAGAGGCAGTGGGATTAAAGCAGGGTGAACGGGAAACGGGGCAGTAACATCCAGTATTTGTTCAGATTCTCGGTGATGTTTCGTGGTTGATGCTGGAGCTGGACCAGGCCTCCCTGCTCTTAATTTATTTTTTTTTTAAAAGCATGTGGCAGGGGACCCTTTCCAGCCCAGCTATTTCTGAGATACACATTTCTTTGAAAGGAAACTGGGATTGCTTTGATCCACTTCCACCTTTAACTCTTTTTGACTAGTACACTTGTTGGTTTTTTTTTAACTGAGCATTTCCCCAGTTTTAGCAGGGAGGAGCTGCCACACAGCACAGGGCTGTGGGAGCTGCTGGCCCCACAGCCTGCCCCACATCCCCCTCTTCTCCTCCAAGGCAGCATGGCTGGAGATGGACAGGCCAGGGGAAGAAGCCCTTAACCCATGTTAAAGTGTTAAATACTTCAAAGCAGCCCTAAAGGAGGAATATCTGCTTCAAAGCAGTTAAATCATCAATAAAACCCCATTCCCAGTGAGGTTTAGGGGAGTTTTGCCCGACTCCTCCACTGGACCAAGGCTGCTGGGCTCCCTTCTCCCCCTATCCTACCTTGCTTCTCTTTCCCCTCACTCCAAGCCTTCCCAACCAGGTGAAAACATCACCAAACGGGTCTTAAAACCCCTTACCCACTTTTCCAACTTACCCACTTTTTTCCTCCCTCCAAACCTGCTTCCCAATGGGTTTTGTGCGTGGCAGAAGGGCACTGCACGAATTTGGGGAGGCTTTTTGATCCGGAGAGCCGGGCTGGTGGCAGTTCTGCCGCACGGGCAGCAAATGCTGAGTAATTCCACCACAACTCCTCGCACAGCTGCCCTTCTGCTAAGTGCTGGGTGCTCCCTCAGCCAAGGGCAGGAGGCCCAGCACTCCCTTTCCAGCGGGATCAGGAGGCCCTTCTCTCAGCAGCGGTGCTTCTCCCTCACCAGGAATCCTTACTTCCACTATTTCCCGCTTGGGATTGCCAGTTAGAGGAGCAGGAAAGGAAACGGGGCTCAGTTTGGGGCTCCACAGCAGCCAGGGAGTCACCCCAGAGCTGCTGCCACTCTCAAGGGGCTCTTTCTGTGTCTCCCCAGTCGAGGAACAGCGGCCAGCAAGGGGACACGGACGGAGCCCGGCGGCTCGGGCGCATGGCCAGGCTGCTCAGCATCGTCTCCATCGTGCTGGGGACCATCATCATCGTGCTCTACATTTCACTCAGCATCAGAGGTAATGCTTCCTTCTCCTTCCCCCAGCCCGGCTGCAGCACGAACCTCACCTGGCTCCCAGCTCCAGCCCAGGGCACAGGATAGACCTGCGCCCAATCCACCCCCACCCCATTCCCAGCCCAAGTGCAGCGGGAGGGCACCGACTCCAGGCTGGTTTCACCATCACCAGCTGCACACAAACATAGAGAACACCTCAGAGAACGGGCTCCTTCCAGCAGAAACACACACTGCCCAAACGCCCGGCATGGAAAGCCCTCCCTGTGCTGTCCAAAGTGCCCTGGTGACCATACAAGCTCTCCCTCCTGAAAGGTCCTGCCCTGGCAAAGCCTGCGGTGGGTTTAGAAGAGGGGAGTGCTGTGAAAACAGGAGGGTTTCAGGACACAAATCAACCTGCCCAGAAACACAATCCCAAAATCTCTTGGGAACCTCCCAAACACAACCCCACCTGCCAAACCAGCACAGCTCAGGCGAACAGGGACCTCAGAAACACCCAAAGGCCCAGCCAGGAGCGTAAGGGGAACATCTGTTGACTGCTGGAAGCTGCCCTAAGCCTCTCTTTCCTTTACAGTTTCCTAGAAGACGTTTCAGCATGCAAATACCTTGAAGAGGAGGAAGACAACTTTCCTTTTGGGGTTTTTACTTTCAGCCTTGCAACAAAACAAAAAATTGTCACAGTGTAGGTGGGCAGCCCTAGACAGCCTGCTCCGGAGCGCCGTCGGAAGGAACGCATGCTTCAATTCACCGCCCCTTGGGGATGAGCCTGTGCGAGGGATGGGATAAAAATCTCCCTGAGAAGGAACGGGAGAGGCCACGCGGAGAGGAGAAGGGGGAAATCCACTACCTCATTCCCCTCCAGCAGAACTCACGGAGTGGGGAGACAACTAAAGCGCGAGAGGAGGAGAGAGTCTCCAGAAGGAAGCTGGTTTCGGAAGAAAAATACAAGGCGAGAACGGGACGTTTTGAGGAGTCCTCCTGAGAATTTTGGCGCAAGTCACCGGATTTTTGGGGGGTTGTTGGTTTTTAAATCGTCGAATTCTCTGTCTCTACAAAAAACAACAAAACAAACAACAGAACGAAACAAAGCTCAAACTGCCATCAGGAGCTGAGAGCTGTTCCACAGAGGAGGAGGGGGCGCAGAGCTGCAGCAGGACCACAGCTCTGCTCCGAGCGAAACGCAGCCGCCAGAGCTGGAGGATGTGGTGGGTGCTTTTGTATTTTTGATGAAAAAAAAAAAAAAAAAAGAGACAATGACCATTTGCATGCCTTTGGGAATGTTCTCCATGTCTGTTCCTACGAGCTCTTTTATCACTTAGGGCAGATCTCTGAGCTGGCAGAGAAGGATGTTGCTGCATGAGAACCCCAGGCTCCTCCTCACCCCCATCCCATGGTGGGCTTTTTAATGGAAGGCAAAATAAGGCGTTCCCTGGGAACCCGCACATCTCTCTGTGCGCCCCGAAGGGAGGTGAACACCCCTGGCACCGAGACAAGAGCCTGGTTAATGCCCGGCAGCAGCACCAAGGCACGGAGAGCCCGTTCCACCCACCCGCACCCTGATGTCACGGCACGTCCATCACGCTGAGGCTTCAGCGTGATCCAGCCCCCACCACTGCCACTGCTCATCCCCCCCGGCCCTCTGGGGCTTCAGCTTAGGGCCCTCCAGGAGATTTTCAGGGGCATGGAGGAGTTGTAGCTCCTCTCCTTGCACCCCTCACCCAGCTCTCCTGCAGCTCTGAAAATCTCCGGAGTCCCCGGAGCTGCCCGGGGTCGGTTCGGCGAGTTGTTATTTTTTAATGTTTTGTATTTAACGTAACAGGATAACAGACTTTGCTCCTCCCGCTCTGTCTGTAGGTACCACGGGCCCCCGCCACGTCTTCCACACCCACCCGGCTCCCTCGGCCCATTCCCGTGGGATCCAATCCCCACCTCGAGGCTCCATCCAGCCCCGGCCCTTCTCCTCCCCGCTCACCCCGTCCTTGCTGCGGGGAGTTCCTGGGGTTGGCCCTCTACCCACCCACCCATCCAGACTATGCAAAGCTCCATCGCCTGTTGTTTTAGTCAGGCTTGGTGACTTCTGGCCATGTCCATTGGCTCCCTGCTTCCCGAGTATCTCTGATCCAACCTTTGGGGACGCACGACCGAGAGCTGCACTCCCCGGCCTTTCTGTTGTCTCCAGCTGACAGCCTAAAACCACGGACTGGCTGAGAAACGTGGTCCTTCAGGGCACCTCTGCTCCCTGAACACCAATCTCCTGAAAAACACCCCAAATTTAGACCAAATTCAATGCTTCCCAGGGCTTGTCTACATGGAGAATCCACCACACACCATAAGAAACCTCACAACACGGCAACTGCTCGGCACTGACTCCTTCCCTGGGCTCTGAGTGGGCACGTGGGGTTAGCACCGGGTAGGGGTGAAGTGTAAATCCACGCTGTAGTTACTCCGTAGTAACTGATGTGCAAAGCCACTGCGAAAATTCTCCTGCCACCTTTTTGATTGCTCCTCTTTCAAGTGTTTTTTTTTTCCTCTAGACGTTATTTGAATGCAGGGGGTGAGAAAGCCAAATCCCCCAGACACGCTGTCAACGTTTTTCTCTCCGCCGAAAGGGATTCCGGGGACTCACAGCAATAGCACATCACTACGGCACTTTCTCGGGCTCCATTCCCATCCACCCCTTTGCCAGCACTCCATCACAAACTGCTGGCGTCTCAAATGGACCAAATCTGCAACTTTTCTTTTGCAATTTATCTTCTGTGAGTTCAGCAAACGGGGACTGCTGAGCGCTGCTGGGTGGGAGCTCCCTCTCCATCCTTCATCCAGGCACTGCATCTTTTCCTCCTGAGCCCTTCAGAAACCCTCCCTTGGATGTCCAAGCTTTCATCTTTTGGGTGTTGAAATCCCATCAAATCCCCCAAACGTTCCTTCTTTAACTCTTGAGCCCAAAGCTGCTTGCTGGGGAACACGTGGGGGGGTTTTTTTTGGAGCTACATAAGGGCAATGCTGCCTGTCCCTGCATCTCCTGCCCTTTGCCCTTGGAGCTGCTGGAATTCAGCTGATGGGAAGAGCCCAGGAAGCTCCTCCTCGAGCAGGAAGGGCCCTTTTTCAGGGAAAAGTGCTGGAGGGAGTTACAGGACTGGAGAGCGCCAAGCGTTTATTAAGTAAGAATTTAAATGCTCTTTTATCATTGTAGAAAGCCTTTCATCTAAAGTGCTTCCCTGCATCCCAAGGATCAAACCCTGCCACCCCCCACGAGGTGGGTTCACATTACTGCTCTAATTGCAGGGATGGCAAATGCTCAGGCACTGAGCAGCTCCCACATCAGCCCCCTTTTCTTCCTCCTCCTTAACAGAACCATGTATGAGCACAGATTTCCTTGGAATCTGTTTTGTTGGTTTGTTTTTTTTTTTAAGTGGGATTGCGACAAATTATACCCCACTGTGGTTCCAAATGGGATTCCTGCAGCCAGGGGAAGGAGGGGGCTCTGTGAGGCTGCTGCAGTGGTCCTTGCCAGGAGCCAGGCCAGGACAGCACAGGGCAGTGGAGGTACCAGGATCCCCCTGGATGCAGGAGAAGGCAGAAGATTTCCCCAAAAAAACCCCCACGGTGATGATTTGTTTGTGCCTCCTGTCTCATTGGACAGCTTGGGTGATGCTTCTCACCTCACCAGGAAATGTAACACAAAAGAAGAACTAAGGCACTTGAATCCCCTTTCATTCTGAAATCTTCCTGAATAGATACATTTGTACTGCACCCTTGAACTCAGCTTTTTTTCTTATCCTGCATTTAAACCCAGAGAAAAGCCTCTGCAGTTACCCCTGACGAAAGATTTGCTCTGCTTGTGACCTGCTTCCCCGGTGCTGGAGGAATAAACTCTCCAGGGACATCCAGAAAGTCCCTTCTCCCTGCTCCCCCGTCAGCTTCTCCACACATTTTGCAAAGCTTTTGCCACTTTGCTCCCCTCATCCCCCACGGTTTTATCCCAGCTCAGCTGCCTCTTTGGGTGGAATTTGCTGGTATTTGTGAAGGAGGAGGTTGCAGAGCCCCCAGCCCTCGGCACACGCCTCACCTGTGCTGCGTTACGGGGAGGCTGATGATGGCAGAGCTTCACCCTGAGGCCGCCAGGCACAGTCACTCCTTCGACTGCATCCACCAGGGAACTCCGCTTAACTCGGCTTTTAGCACGCAGGAGGGCAACCACAAAAGCTGTGTCATGAGACCTTTCCTCTCCATCCCCACCGAGCAGCCCTGTTTCTCGTCCCCCAGCTCTTTGCCACCTGCTGCAGCCTCCTCTGAGCACACACGTCGGAGTTCTCTGTGTTTGCCACTAAAACACTCACGAAATCCTCGGGGTCTGGCCAACCTCTCCTCCCTGGTGAAGGAAAGGTGAGAGCACGGTGACAATCCAGCCCTACCTGCCAGGGAAGCTGAGCTGGTGGGAGGAGAGCTCGCTGAAGGGATGGAGAAGGTGGGAAATGTCTCTAAATGTAAGCTGGAGTAGGAGTTACGATCGACAAGTGTGAGGTCCTGGTGGGATATAAATACATGGGAAGGAGCCTCTCTGGCACTGCTGTCCCTGGGCTGCCTTCCCAGGATTTGGGGCACAGC
Source organism: Rhagologus leucostigma (assembly GCA_013397725.1). Taxonomy (NCBI): domain Eukaryota; kingdom Metazoa; phylum Chordata; class Aves; order Passeriformes; genus Rhagologus; species Rhagologus leucostigma. Next base: position 183,984 of record VZTD01005243.1, read on the forward strand.
TGGGCTCTGTGGGGTGGCACAGGAGGGCTGCTGGCTGCGTCAAGGCTGGATTGAAGCTTTAAGCTGAACCAGCAACGAACTCGGCTTGGTTTTGTACCAGCTCCTCGTAGGGTGCGGTGAGCGAGGGTCAGGAAAGGTCCGGCACGAGCCCGTGGGTCACTGCTCCACGCTGGGTGCTGCCTGCAGAGACCAAAGGGATCTGAGCACAACCAGAGGAGAGAAAGCCGCAGAAGGATTTCAAAGTTGGCCGTGTTAAGGACGGGTTTGCTTTTTGGTGGTTGGCATCTCACCCCGTTCCAGTTCACCCCCCTCGCCCCGCTCTGTGCCAGTTTTACCGCGCTGTCCCCTCAGCGTTCCTCCCCCCAGAGCGTTCCTGAGTCTCTTTCCTCCCACCCTCTGCCTCTCCTCTACCCCAGACAGGTCTTGCTGCAATGAGATCTCATCTCTGGGCTCTGCTGGAAGGGGTCAGAGAGGGCAGGGAACCTCTGACCCGGCTCCCTGCGGGCTCTTGCACGCGGTACCCGACCTTCCCCTCACAGATTTCTCCATGTGGACAAGGGGAGCAGATCCTGCCTTTTATATAAAATGAAATCTCTATTTCCATTCATTCTGAGCCCAGGGAGAGGCTGCAGAAAGGCACCCGCTGGGCTGGCCCCACCCTTGCCCTGTCGCTTTGTTACTCGTCACAGAACCACGGCCAGGGTTGCACTGTCAAGCTGAAATAATTCAGATTTAAACCCGTTTTCCTTTCAGCATACAGCCTTTAATTTTGGCAAAAACCAGTTAGGTTTGGACTGAAAAACTCCCCTGCTTGAGCACAAGCCCAGGGGGTGTGGGCAGGGGGGAAAGCAGCCTTTTCAAAGCGGGAATATTTGTAAAGCATTTGCTGGCACCAGTAGGTAGCAAAATTCAAACCTATAAATACCCATCCAGGATAAGAAACATCAGAAAGGGAACGTGTGCAGGATTCGCCAAGGCAACCCCGATACCCACCTGGGAGCCCTGGTTAGAAGGTGCCAGGATTTGATCCTTGGCGTGGAAGTGCAGGGTCCATCCCCTCACCGGGAGAGCCACAGCTCACACGCAGCACGGGCACACCGGGGATCGCAGCTGGGTGCTTCTCTTTGCTGACAAATGTTTCTTTTTCTGCAGGATGGTACGGTATATCTTATATACTTTCTTTGTATTTCTTGGCATGAGAAAAAAAAAATTAAAATGTAACATGCATGGTCAAAGCTGAGCTGGTTTCTTCTGTCTAAATGAGAAAAAAAAAAAAAAATTATCCAAGCTACTCATTCAGTGATTGCTTCAGGCTCTGAGAGCAACCAGTTGGTATTTTGGGTGCAGTGGGTTGCAAATAATATGTACAGGCAAAGAAGAAAGGAAAGGGCACAAGTCAGAGCAGGGCGAGGTGCAGACAGAGCAGCCCTGTGCTGGTTTTTACCCAAAACACTGGCTGTAGTCTTCCCAGGATTTTTTCCAACCAGACTGGAAGGCTTCTGACTGCGTCACACCCACCTGGGGCCACCACCAGGGTTTATCTGTGGTAACTGGATAGTCAAGGCTACTGATCCTCGCTGAAGCTGAGGTGCACAACCACTTCATTCAGCTGAATCCTCTCGCTGCCCACCTCTGGCATCCTCTGGGGGTGAGTGGCAGCACAGCTGCCAGCCCAGCCCAGCCCAGCCCAGCCTAGGGAGAAGACCTGCCAAGCCTGCAGGGTGGATTGGTTGTGCCACACGGCAAACTCCGAGCCTGGCCAGGCTCCGGTGCAGGGTCGGACTCGCAGGAGCTGACACAGTCCCACAGCTCCCCAAGGACAGCCCCTTCCCTCTCCCAGCAAAGGGGGCAGTGCCACCACCACCAGCAAGGGTAAAAAATGAGGCTTCCAGGCCCCTGGTATCAGACACAGCACTTCCATCCACGTCCGTGATGGAAGAAGAGGTCAAGTCTGCAGCGTCATTCAGCAGCAAATGGAGTCAATGGCCCTGCCTGGAGCACGTCCTGCTGGGGTTCCCTCTGGAGCAGGGACCTTGGAGGGCTGAGCCACCAGCACGAGGGGTCTGGGACTCTGCTCCCTGACAGAAACACCAAATAACTCATCAGCAAACGCTGCAGTGGAGCAGATCCAGCTGCTGGCCTTGCTGTGGGCACCTTTAGGAGGTGGTCACAGCCAGAGGGTGGACGGCCCCACCCCTGGGATCCAACCCCAAATCCCTCTGCTGTGACAATTGTTGGCCTCTCATTTTCACTCTGACAAACACCTCTTGCCCTTTCTGAAGGATGCAGGCTGTAGGGTTTTGGGGCATGGAAAATGAATAAACAGCAAAACCCCAGAGGTACTCAGAGCCAGAGAGGATGGAGATTAAATGTTTGGGAGCTCATGAAGAACAGAATTGTTATCCTCACAAGCACCTCAGAAACTAATCAAAGGAACAGGAATTAGTTCTTCTAGATCAGCTGCTGCCCACAGCACAAAGCCCAGCCCCCATAAGCCAGGCTCAGCATTAGATCTGTCCCTAAGGCTTCCTGTGGATCGGGCATCAGGCACTCCCCAGAGCTGCTCCACAGCCTCCAACACACCAGCATCGTGCTCAGCCTTCCTGTTCACCCCACAGCACTTCTCTGGCACTGCATTATCCCCCTCCCCAGCTCTGCAGCTCACTCGGGCATTTTTAACAAATTAAGTCCATTTCTTTGGTGCATCCATTCCCCGTTGCTTTGAGAACTGCAAGTCTCATTAGATCTGCTGGTTCTTACTCCTGAACACCCTCCCCTTGTAACACCACCTAAATCAGTGCTCTTGGTGTTCAGCTTCACACCCCAGGGCTCAGAGAGCAGCTGCTCAAACCTCTCAGAGCCATCAGCCGGGGTTAATTACTCACAGCCCCGCGGGTCCGAGCTGACACCACACCACAGCTACTCCCATTTTACACCAAGGCTGGGGTTGCACAAAGCCTCTGTTACTCAGCCACAGCATCTCCCCCCTGCTTCTGCTCACCCAGCAGAGCCAGAGGCATCCCCTTCTGCACAAGGGCTTTGTCAGCACAGCTGGGATTACAGGGCAGGTCTGAAGAGCCACATTTGTTTGTCCTGGTGAAGACACAAAACGTAGATGTTTAGAAAGTCCAGTGTAACTTACTCCCCGGGTCGGGGTTGGTGGTACCTGTGTTCAACAAAAGGCACGGAGGGGTCTTGGTGGGGAGAACTTTGAAGGAACAGATGCCATTTGCGTCCCAGCACAGGATGTCCAAGGCTGCTTTAAACCACCTTCAGCCTTCTTTGTGCACTGCCTGGAGAATTCCGCAAGCCCGAAGACCGAGCAGAAAAAAAAAGCAACGGCTTTGTCCTGGAGGCGAAGGAGGAGGAGGAGGAGGAGGATTTGAATCACATGAAAACCCCCACGCCGCGGAGAGATTCCCCTTCATGGCGAGATTCCCCCCGGAGCATCCTGACCATGTCACCCCGCAGCCGGGCAGATGCAATCCCAGACTTCAAAGGCCGCCGCCGCCAGCCCGGGCTCTGATGTTTCACTGAGGACGAGGCAGTGCCAAGTGCTCCAGCTCCTGTTTTATTAATACCCTGCTCTGATGGGCTCATGTATAATAGATTCACACAGGAACAGCAAGAGGTTTACATCCAATTTCCACGTTGCCTACGTTCCCTGCTCGAGACTATGGGCTCTCCCTTCATCTCTCGGTGTTTGTCTTCACTGATGAATTTGCATGAGTTTGGGGTTCAGGCAAAGGGCAAGAAGTTGGCCACCAGTTCCTCAACTGGTTTCCGTGACTTTGCTCCAGTCAGGAGCTAGGAATTAAAAATGCAGGGAGAACGTTTCCATTTTCTCTCTGGCTCCTAATGCTGGCTGCTGTTGAGAGTGAGCAGCTCAGGGATTCCTTGGGCTCTCTCAAAGCCTCTCGGGAAGTCATTTGGGAAGTGATGGAGCTGGAGCCCTGGGCTCAGCAGCCACAGCAGGAGAGCTCAGGGTTGCAGAGGTGCAGAGAGACCTTGTGATGAGCAGCACGTGAACATCCCGGCCCTGGTGTGCAGAGCTGCAGCCCCCAGCACTGGGCTCAAAAAGAACAGATTGCACCCCAAATTCTCCCTGCTCACAGAACAGCTTCTTGGCTGCGGAGATTCAAAAAAGATGAAATTCGGATGCATGGTGGACATCTTCAAAATTTGAAGCAGCTCACCAAACACGCTCCTGGTACACAGCAATAAAAGAGCAGAGAAAAAATGAATTTGTCTTTGTGAGGGTGCTGAGAGGCTCCATCTTCCTATTTTCCTACCCAGATCCAGCCTCCCCTTTTTGCAGACAGGAGCTGCTCTGCAGCTCTGCACGCTGCACCCAGCTCGAAGCTGTCACTGCTCCCCTGCAAACGCAGCGGGAGCAACACAGCCATGGCTCCCACATCCCCACAGAGCCCTTGGATCAGGAGAACAGCTCATCGTGGAACCCCTGGGGCTGGAAAATCCCTCTGAGATCATTCAAGCCAGCGCTGCCATGCTCACCACTAAACCATGCCCCCAAGTGCCACATCCATGTGCCTTTTGAACGCTTCCAGGGATGGGGATTCCACATGATCCCACATGGCGGATGTTTCTAGCACATCTCAGAGTAATTTTTCAGTCAGACAAGACATGTTTGATAGACTTTTGGGTCAGGTGGTGAGGATTTAGGACTTATGTGTTGGAGGAGAGCCTGGCGTGCCCAGGTGAGTGGGAATTGCACCAGCAGATCTGCTTTAAATGAGGGCTTCTGCTTTATGGTGGTTATTGCAGGATCCTTCAGGACATGAAACATCTTAGAACACCTAAAATAGAGAAATGGGGATTTCTCCATGAGCTCAGCTACCTCGTTTACGGGCTAAAAAAACCCAACCAACTGACGACTGCTGGCCCTCATTGTTTCCAGCCTAGCTGTGATGTGAGATGCTATTCTTGGTCAAGAGCTGCCAATGCTTCTGAAGCTTGTGAAGTTGTTTGCTTTAATAGCACACAGCATGAAACAAAGCAAAGGCTTCCCAGCAAAAGGCCTCCTTCTGCTGAGCTCACTGCACCTCGCTGCCTCCTGGAAATGTTTAATTACAGGCTGCGGATTCCAAAGCGTTTTCTTCCAATTATTTGATCTCAGGTACAATTTCATAAAACCCATGTTTCAGCCTCCTTCCCAGCAAGGATCAATGCAGATGGATCATTTCATCAGCTCCAGCTGGGCAGAAAAATAACCCAGTCCCTCACACCCTGCACTGTCGTTCCTCACTGGCCTGAAGCACCCGGCGCAGGCACACAGCAAACAGCAATCAAACAAAAGGAGCTCCTGTCTTTAAAGCAATGCTCTGTTTTAGCCTTGATGCTTGACTGCAAAACAGAGTGGGTATAAGCTGAATTGCCCCAAACAATGAGTTAACGGCTCTTCCTCCCCTGCTCAGAACTCCCAGACCACGGCAACCCCAGCACCCACCTGCCAGGGGCACCACAAGCGCAGAAGGAACTTGGCTGCTGAGTTAAGGAATAGCATTTCCTGAGGAAGAGTGGGAGAGGCTCATTCCCCTGGGATGTGGTTGTGGTTAGACCTGAGGATGCTGGTGGTGGTGCAGGATGGCCAACAACACGTGCCTGCCTGCCACGGCAAAGCCGACCCCAGGAGCTCAGGTTTTCCAAGACCAAACAGACACACCAGAGTGAATGAAAATTTTCCAAAGACCAAAATCCCCAAGGCAGAATCCCTCCTATCCCTCCTTTGCCCTCCCAGGGTGGCACAACTCGATCTGAAGTCACCCTGAACTATTACAAGCACTGATCATTCCCCACTGTTTGTTGGCTTTTATTTTAAAACAATTTCACCTAAGCCAGAGCGTAGGCTTGGAAATTATTTACATTTCCTGAAATGTTTGGAAACACAGGAAGAGCTGGCCAGCAGATCCCGCTCTAAGGAACACACAGCCGGAAGGTGCACTTGCTCCCCAGTACAAAGACCTATTTATGCAGAGAGGGCAGACACACACCAGGAATGGTCCCTGCTGCAGCCTGAGCCCTCTCCTGCCTCTTTCCAAACTTATTTCTTTACATAAGCAGTGCATGCTTTTATAGACCTGAGTCACAAACCTCCCCACCTCAGTAATATTTTGGAGTAAATTTAGCACTGGTGATACACGCCTGACCTAGAGGGAACTGCATTTATAGCACAGCAGGGAAATATCCACATATCCCCCCTCCCGCACTTGGATGTTGTCCCACATCAAGGCTGACCAAGCCCCAGGATGATTCCAGCCTCCCCGACACTGAAAGTGGGGGACACCCACAGGACCCCACCAGCTTCCCACCAGTCTCCAGTGGGGACAAGGTCCTTGCACGGTCCAGTTGCTTTTTAACGTAATAAACTGTGGTTTGTGTGTTGAAGCTGGACCTGACAGCGCCACCTGATCAGCACTTTCCCAGCTACTCACGATTTCCTTTTACACCTGCAACGCTCCTGAGCGTCCTGCAGAGTCTTTAGAAAAAGGCTCTCTTAAAAATCTGACGTTTCAGCAGCATTTTGCCCTGGAAGAAGCCAGCTCAGCACAGGTCTGGAGCCGGAGGGCTCTGTAGCAGATGACATGCCCAGGCACAGGTACCAGCAAACATCTTGGGGAAGTTTCCACTGTACAGCTGGCAGCTCAATGGGGCTTTGCAACCTGCAGAGAGGAGCTTCTATTTTCAGTGCAGCTTCAGAAAGACAAAAGATGAAGAATATTGTCCGCACTTCCAAGAAGTCTGCATCAGATGGATGGGTATGGGCAAAGGAGATACGAAAAGCAACAAAACATCTAAACCCTCCCTGTTTACAGCATTTGTGGGAGAGCCCCACGCTGTGCTCGTGCATCTGAATGGTTATCAGCGAATTTCCTTCAGGTTTGGCTTTGGTGGATAAGCTTCAAGTCACCCTGGACAACCCTTCTGGACTTCAGAGGGTGGATTTTTTAAAAACAAACGAAAATTATGCAACCAAAAATAAATTTGCGTGTTTGAAACGTCTACGTGAAGCCAAACACCCAGGAAGGGAGGAGAATTGGATGGGCAGTGCAGTGAGCAGACAAAGCAACACAAGATGTAAGATCTGAGCATCCACGATCGCAGGAGACCTCTCAAAATCACACCACGGGCTGGCAGAGGGACCACAGGGTGCCAAAATCAAGACAAGCAGAAAGTAACCCGCACTGAGAGAACGGCAAGTGCTGTTTCAGGGGTGCAGAGGCTCTGATTTACAGCCAGGCTCCTCCTGCCTTACTCGCAGCGCTCTGGAATCTGGGTTAGCAAAGCCTCAGGGTCCCATTAGGAACAAAGAACACGGGAAGGGCTGCGACAGGCGGGGATGGAGCGAGGGAAGAGCTGCAGCACACGCTCCAGCGGCCTCGAACAGCTTGGGAAGAAGGGGAGAAGAGGAAGGCGACAGCAGGCTCCGAGTGCTTAATGAGCACAGCCCAGCTGCCAAGGCACGGGCGCTGGCAGCACGGCTTTTCTACCTGGAGATGGTGGATAAAAGGCTGGCATTCAGGAAACGGGAATACCAACCGTGAACACTGAGGTTTTCTATTAAAACGCTCAAAAATCAAGTTCACGGCGCCGTACACCGCCCACGTTCGGCGAAAGGGAGGAAGCAAAGACACTCCCGTGCCTCTGTGTGAATTTCCAATGGAGTGCTCGGCTCCCTTTCAGCAGCAAATCTGCTCGTGGAGTGGCACCGGGGCCGAAGGAGCAGAGCACGGCTCATCCATAATGCAGGCACACGCACGGCGCCGGAGCCTGTCAGGAAGGACAGCACTTCTCAATACGAACAACAGTACTCTGGGAGGCGGATGGTTAAAAATATATACCCTGTGCCTGTGCCACTATAAATTATTGACTGTACAGGGAGCTGGAAAAAAGGATTCAGTGTCATTAATAATTTATTTTCTAATCCAAACGAAGATGGAATTTTATGCACCACTTATTACCAGCGCCGCAACTGGAAAAACTCACTGCACCTCCCACGATCTGAAACCAGAACTGCCTCTCCATTTTCAGAAGTTTTTTTGAAGTTTCTCCTTTAGCTTGAGACACACAGTCAAAGCCTTCCCTTGGGAGAGCATCTGGTCACTCCTGAATATTTAGTAGGCATTAAGGATACAGAGATGTATCTCTGCTTTAAAGCAGCGTTTACAGGCACAGCACGACAGCTCTGCGAGGAGAAATCCCTCTCTTCACTGCCAGCCTCACGCACACAGACAGGTATCACACTGCCAGGCAGCTCTGCTGGTCTGAGAATACAAATTTGGAGCGGCGTTGAAAGATTTAGCATCGATTGCAAAAGCACCGGGTACAGGTGGATCCTTCAGGCCTGGCACTGCCTGGCTGGAACACCTGAGGAGGGAGGTGGACCAGGCCACAGTGGTGCTGGAAAGCTACAGGGTACCAGAGTCCTGTCTGTCCTGAAGACAGAAATCCACAGAGAGAGATTTTCCTTTTTAACACTTACCTCTAAAGAAAACCATCCTTATTTTCACCTGTCAAGGAACAGCAGGAAAAAAACACCACGATTTAATCAGCCCCCTCCCAGGTAGGAGATGAGTCCAGGGCTGCACATGCAGGCAGGAGGAACACATCCCATCAAACCATTTTGGGTCAGGAAATGTTCCATCATACCTGGTATTTGACATAAAACCTGAGAACACACTGATTTGTGTGTTCAGGGACAATTCCAAAGGGGTGAGATGAATCCTCTCTGCATCTTCCCTGAAGTTTAGCTAGGCAAAGATTGTCATGGGGAGAAAGAACCAAGCACCTTGCTTAGAATTCTAATTTATTATTAAATTACATATCAAAGCCTTTTTTTTTTTTAATACATACAGAGAATGCACAATAGGTGAGAACAAAAATAATTACAGTTACAATAGAAGTTTCAAGAACGTATATGAAAAGAAAAAAAAAATCAGAAAGTGCAATCAGAAACTCAATTTACAAGGTCTGGGATGTTTTGTGAGAAAGGGCCTTGTTTTGGGTGTAGAGTGTTTATTTAACTGCTTTCCTCACTCAGTACCACACAGACCAGCAGCTGCTTCTGTACTCAGAACTAAAACATCACCACTGGTTCAAATGTGCAGTGACAGGAGAGGGGCAGGGCTCAGAAGGGACTTGCAGAGGTCACCTGGAACATGGCTCAGTTTGTCTCCCACTGCAGTCTCCCGTCCTGCACATTCCATAATCCAATTTTGTTACAAGGAGTTTCAGAATCATTTCCTCCTTCAGCACTGACAGCTGTTACCTCTCCTTCCTGTCTCAAATGAAAGCTTTGGGACAAAACCAGTAAAAATAGGAAAAGGTTATGCCTCGAGTGATCTTGGGAAACAAGTTGCTACATTTAGAGAGTTAAAAGTCTCATTTAGCTGTGACTAAACGAGCTGCACCATCAGAAGTGGTGGAGCAGCCTCGGCTCCCTGTGCAGCAGTTTTGGGAAAGCAGCACCTCAGGGGACACAGCCCTGGAGGACAAGCTGTGAACAATTCATCTGACACCTTCACATCACCTAAAAATCTACTTTTGCCCTTTCATTTTCAACATCCAGCAAGGAACTGACTCTTCTCGCACTAATCTTAAGACCACTCAACGAAAGGACTTCTAAACTACAAATAAAAATTCTAGTTGATTACTCAGTGTCATGAATCCAGCAGGAATTTATACCTCCCTTTGATATGCAAAACTCCTGAAATCAATACTGGTTAAGAAAAAAATGCTGCCCAGGAAGGGCAAACTCATCTTTCCAGCAGCAGAACAGTGCCTGGTCAAAGCCCTGGCACTGCCCTGGGGAGAAGCCACAGCTGTGGACACAGTTCTGGGTGTTGCCCACATGCCATTGCTCTGCTGCAGCAACCAGAGACTGCAGATCAGATAAAACAGGTAAAAAACAGTCTAAAGAACAGGGATAAAAATATTCCCACCCGTGTGAAGTGTGGCATCAGCATTACCAACACGATCCTTTGTGTTCCAGTGCCCGGCCAGGTTTGAAGAAGCTGCTTATCTGGGAGGAAGAATGAAGCAGAAATTCAAAATGTCTGTGTGTGTATGTGAAACGTGCCCTGCAGAAATATCGTGGATTTTCCCCCTTCACTTCAGTGCTCAGCAATGATTTTCTTAGCACAGCTCTGTTTGGTTGAGTTGGGAAACCGCCACTTTGGCAGGAATTGCAGGAATGAGAGTTCTTTAACCACATCTTTTTTTCCTCAGAGCAGGAGGAACCACACAGAACGAAAAACTCAGAGAGCACATTCAGCAACAGGAGACACACAAACCTGTATTTTGGGATTTGAGGCAGAATACTACAATCCACTGTGTTCACTTTCCAGTTGGTTGTTCTGACCACAGGTCCAGGTTGTTGGAGATGAGCTATGAGGCTGATTCTCCCGAATTTGGAAGCCTCTCCCTGGGCCAGATGCAAACACGCCGCTCCGGGGAGCACAGCACAACACTCACCCTGCCAGACGATGATGAAGGGAAAGCTCCAAAGATAATTAAATGTATTTTTCAACACAAAACTGACTCAAAACCAGCACAAACAAAAACCATGGAGGGGCTGCCAACAGCGAAACCGTTTCCAGTAAAGCTTTATCAGAGATAATTCCGCATATTTCCATTATTTTATACTAAAATATATCAGTTCCTCCATAACATTCTCATAACATGAAAAATCAATTATGTTTACATATTTATTATAATCTACATATTTTCCATAGCAGCTTTTTCACAATAAGATTAAATATATGCACCAAATAATCAGTTAAGTCCAATAAAAAGACTTGTTATAAGATTAAATAAATGAATTTATTTACGGTACTGCAGATCTTATATTGCCAACTATAGAGCAACCAAATCCTACAAATCCTAAACAGATGCACAAGTGCTGATCAGGGTCCCTTAGGGTGGAGGAGGAATCAAAGAAAAGGCAAGAGGGAGAAGAAGTTTGATCTCCCAACACACAGATCCATTAATAACCCTCCTTTATCCATCAAGCTTTTTCATAAACCCCCTTAATAAACACTTCATCTCCAAATGGGAACGTTCCCAAATCAACCAAATAATCACCCTTTATTTAAAATACAAGCCCCACAGTTTTACATGTATTAATTCCAAATGCTTCCAAATCCCAACGGCGGGATGGCTGATTAGAAGCTTTTGTTGACTTTTTAGCACAGGGTTATTAAGTCTGCAAAGAAGCCTTTAAATCCAGACATTTTGGGTGTAACAGTGTGGGTTTGCACACCACACAGGCACAAGTCTCTACTCCCTCCAACTCACAGACACTGTAAAATGAAGTAAAAAACTGCGTCCGTCCCGCTGGACTCTGTTCCAGAGGAGAACCTGGGGGACTGTGTGACATTTGTGGGTGATGGAATACATGGAATCTGTTAGGAGCACTCTAACTGGATTGTGAAAAGAGTTAATCAAGTTCTTAGAAAGGTATTTCAGTGCCAAGGCTTGAATTTATTGGGTTATGATATGACAGATGGAAAAGTGCTGTTGCAAGAGCAGAAAAATCCGTAATCTGGGAAGCTGCAGTATCAAAGCCACTGCAGATGTCAGCTTTATTTAGAGACACAAACAACAGGGTTCTTTTTGCCTGTCTGGACAAAAAAAAAAAGGTGTTTTTCCTCCCCAGATAATAGTAAATAATACTTGTTTCACTATTTATACATTCAGCTCTTTGCTAGGAGGAGTCATGTCCAAAACTTTTGCTCACAGACACCTTTGCCTCAGCTATAACCATCATCATTTTCACTTCCAATCAGCAGTTTAGATCATATCCTTCTTACTGCACTATCAGAATAACTTTACCTAAATTACAGTATAGACTTTGTAAACTGCTTATCGTGTCTTTATAAAGATCTTTATGATGCCAGCCAAAATCCAAGTATTTGCACCCAAAAGATTCCTTTAGGTGAACTCATGTTTGGTCACTTTTCAGATGACTGAACACTTGAGTAAACAGCTGGGACACCGTGCTCCCTTTTTACACAGGGGGACTTTTTCAGTCCCTTTAAAGCCACAAGAAATCTTATGATCTCCCTCAGAGGGTACTTTATCCATATTCTGTGCAAAAAGTGAACAGAAACCCCCTATTTTTTTGTTAACTTCGGGGAATTAGTGTGAAGCACGGTTTTCACAGCACGAATTCTGCAGAAATAACTAGAATCTCAACCAGGAGTTAAAAAGAATTACAGAACATGTATTTAGAAGTAAAGCAACCTGAAGGCTTAAAGCTGCAATATTCATCTCTCAGGGTGAAATTCAGTACTGGGCTGGGATTAGAGGGAAAAGCCTTCCTGCTGAGCTTCCACCCAAGGCAAACTTAATCCTTTCCCACTCCCCAGCCAGCACCAAACAACTCCAGCACTGCTGAGCACCGGAACTGCTCCCCCAGTTCTGGTTAAGCATCCCATGGGCACTTACCTTGCAGTGAGAAAGGGAATTAAAGACAAACAAATCCCACCAAATTTAACCCAAAGGAAGGTGAACGGCAGGGGAGGAGAAACACTGCAGCTTCAGCCCAAGCCCAGTGTCACATTCTACCATCAGAAGCTCCAGACATCATGCTGACAGCCCCAGCCACGAGCAGGCTGTGGAAGTCTGATGCTTCCCCCACTCGCTTTTCCTTGGCTGGGAGGAGGGAAGGTGGTGATGAGTTTTAGCAGAGTCCAGGGCGGGGAAACAGCCATCAATGGAAAGCGTAGAGCAGCAGTAGGATGGTGCAGACGCCAATCACGCCGCCCAGAATGAGGGAATCCCGTCGTTTCCGGAGGTTGATCCTTTGGATCAGGCTGTTCACTGCTGGAAAACGGTCTTGGAGGGGTCTGAGTCAAGGTCATAGCAGCAAACAGGGATTCACCAACAAGCCCCAAAGCCTGGATGGGGAAATGCCAACACCGCAACTACTCCCAAGCTGGAGAAGGCAGGAGCACTAAAAGCTGACGGACAGGGAGCAGGATTGCAACTGCACTTCACTGATTACAGACCAGCAGAGAAAAGGGAACGGCCCAGAGCTCCCATTTACACGGAATTCACCACCTGATCACCTCAATTACCAGCATTTTAATCTCCAGTATGTGAGGATTAGTTACTTTTACTAATTGTGTTTAAATGAGAATGGAAAATAAAAACCAAACCGGGGCAGTTATATAAAACATCTGTGGAATTTCTTCAGTGGGATTCTGTTCCTGGTGAAGGGAACAACCAAAGGCATTTGACTGAGAAAATCCTGCACGTTGCATGACCCACACACTGTGCAAGCTCTGTAAAATCATGAGGGTGTAAATCTATCTTTTAATGTACAAAATACAATTGCCAACAAGACAGTCAGCTTCAGGGCTTCATGTCTTTGGAATCAGGAATCTTTTTAAGGTCAAAGCTTATTGCAATTTTTTTGTTGTTCTTGCCAATTCTGAAGAACTGTAACGAAATTTCTGGGTTACCAAGGTGCATCTTTCCAGGATGTCATGTGTCTGATCAAACAGTGCTGACGTTGTCCATTGAAGGAAGGGAAGGAATAAGTGGGAAAACCATAAACATGCCTGACTTGACAACGTGGCACAATCTTTAGCCCTGACACAGAATATGCACAGAAACCAACAAGCCAGAATCTTAATTGACATCTACAAGAGTGTGACAGACAAGAGGAACTCAGGCCCTGACTATTCTTAGCTGTAAACCACAGCAAGCACTGATGAACACCAAGCTTCAGCTTTTTTGAGAGCAAAAAGCAGGAACTGAAATGAAATTGTACTTCTATAAAAACATACAGCAGGGAAGGCCATAAAATGCTGCTGCAGATCTCTACTGAAAATTAAATTGCGTTCATTTTTATGCAGTGCCCAAATTTGACCAAAACCAACTTATTCCCCACGTTTCCCACTGAGATGCTTCAGTCAAGTTATCAGGTGAGACTGATAAAAACCTGGCCTGTTTGTCACTGATGACAGGACAGGTCATACAGCTGCTGACACTGCTGATCCCCCAAATGACAGAGTGAAAAACTGAACCGTAACTCTTCCTATTGGCAGCACCAATTTTTAGGAAAAAGGATACTTGCCAAGGTATTCATCTTGCTTTGTATTGACTTCAACATCCCTCTCTGCGAAGTCATATTTTCTTTAGTTGCCATGGCAATGCTGGGGAAAGAAAGAGGATCAAATTGTTGGTGCTAAGAATAATCCACAGCTCACACAGGAGGAGAACAAGCAGGCAACGCTTCTCCAGGGGACAATGAATGGGGTGAAGCAACATGAATGAAACCACAACTTTCCCATTATCTCTATCCTTTGAAGTTAAATGATTTCAGTTTTATGCAAGCTGTTAACAGTGGAAAATGCTGAGATTTCTTCAAACAGGCAAGGTTTGACTTTTCTCCTCCAGCCCCAGTGAAAACTGGTATTACCTTATAAGCAACATAAGAACTATGCTCTCATGGCTTAAGCTTTAAATTTAGAAGTTTGTTTCATCCCAAATGATGCTTCCATCACAGCACAGATAAAATCCATTTCTGAGATCTGGTCCTAATTAAGAATATCCCCCATGGTATATAAGTTTTCATTTTCTTTGTTTCTTTACTAATGCATGCCCAAGCTGTATTTTTTATCCAAATATAAGAACGCAATACAGGCGAACATAAAACAGAATTCCCCACTTCAAATTTAACATGTTTTGGAGGTCAGGAAAAAAGCAACTCTGCTCTTAAAAACAAGATATTAAGTGAAGATTATAAAGAATTGCTCAGTTGACAAGTTTGGGCTCTGAAGACACAAGTGCCTGAGAAAGAAAAGTATGGCAAATGCTGCTCTCCTTGCTGGCATGTGTTTCAAAAACACATAAAGCAGGACATAAATACAACAAGGCTGCACAATAACTCAGAAAAGTCACCTCTACTGCTGTTGACTTCATCTACAGGAATAACAATGACTAAAACAAGTTCTTGGACGAGTTTGTGAGCCTTAAATATGGAGGGGAAATGTTCTGGAGGAGTAAAAGTTAAGTGGAACAGCACAACAGATAAATACAAGAAAAGGAAACTAAAGCTGTCATTTCAGAGGCAGGATAATGTGAAATGCTGCTTTTAACTGATACAAACATGCAATTTTTCAATACAGGTATTTTAGTCCTCTGAAGTAAAAGGCAACAAACTCACAAAACCACTACGAGTTTGCTGTGAAGAAGAGCACTCAGGGAATTTTGAATTACTAAGAATCAAGTTAGAAAAAAACCAGTATTTCTCATCTGCACACAGGAAAGTTTGTTCAGTAACCTACAGATTCCTATCTCCCACCCCCACACTGACTTGGTATTTGTCCAGATGAGGTTTTAATACAGTGTCTCTCAAAGCACTCTTGAATTAAGCCCCATATTTTTATAAGATGCATCCAATGACTCATTAAAACATCCATTCATTTACCGAAGTGAAAACACAAGATGAGTGCCAGTATACAAAGTGCTCCTGAGCCACCTCCAAAATGCCTTTAGAAATAAATATTCACAGAAAACGAGGTTCCTGCTTTAACATCTGGGGAGTGAAACTGTCCATTTCATATAAAAAGGTAGGATGTAAAGGGTTAAGAGATGGAAATCATTTTCATTTTTTTTATCCAGTATTTTCAAGAATTTAGCTCGAAGGGCTGGGTTTTACTGGAGAGCTCTGAAGGAAAAAAACTGGGGTAATTACCATTTTTAATATGATACGGTCCAGTAATGAAATGTAATTGTGATATTCATGAACAAGAGTTTAACTGGATTCCAGCTACTATGAACGAATCAAAATTCAAGCAAAAAGTAATGTTGTTCACGTATAATTTGATTATTCAAACCTTGAGCTGGTTTATCTAAGCCTTTAGATCTGTAAAGGAGATCATTAAACTTAAGAAGCAGCAGAAAACAGAGTTCCTGGGGAGCAGCCCAGCCCTTGGTCTTGTATCTCGAGCACTGCAGCTTCCTCATATCCTTCATCAGACGGTTTTGGTTTCATTCCCATCCCTGACATATGTTCATTGACTTGCTGCTGCCATTGCCTCACTGACAAATGCACGTTTTAAAAAATTAATCACGTTCTTCCCATTCACAATACTGGCCCCATTTAGTCACTCCCCACCACAACCTCCCCAGATCACCACGAGCTGGTTCTGAGGCGCTGGAACTCGTGCGCGACGTTTACGATAAAAAGATGAAACGTTTCTTACTGGAATCGAGATGACCCCGATTCAACATTTCACTTGGAAACCAGCAGGAACTATTCTCAGTGCTGCACTGGCTGGAACTACCAGAGCTGGGTGTAAACCAAGTTTCTAAAAGCAGATGGTATCTGGCCTGCTCTCTATATTTCATGTTAAAGCCCTGCTCAAGTACAACGCTCAGCATTGCTGCACTACTGGAGAAATCTCTCCCAGCGAAGCCCAAGGTCGCAGCTATAAAACACCCACCTATTTCTTCCCCAGATCAGCAGGATTATCTCAAATTCCTGCGCTTGCAGCCGTATTTCCCTCTAAATTTCTCCCACATTTCAAGTTTGCCCTTGATTGTTCAGCAGTGCCGTGGGGATGCGAGCGGCCAAATTTCCCTCCAAAGCAAACCCAACTGGTATTTGTACTTAGTTTGCTGTTTCCACCGGCATAAAAACCCCAGGGTAACAAACACTTCCAGGCATTATCCCAGTTGGACAAGTCTAACATGCAGAGATACACTTTTAATGCTGCCTGACTTGGAAGCAAAGAGTTTTGACTTAAATAAATGTTCAAGCTGTTGTTATTTCACCCCACACTGCAGCCGCATCCATCCAGTGTCCCCGAGGGAAATGTACCAAAAAATCAACTCCTGGCTTCACCCATTGAGACACATCAGTCAAATCTACACTGCTGGAGAACTAAAACAAAACTCAAAAGAAAGAAGTTGTGTTATTAAAAAGCAAATAATTCACGTATTACTGGAACTTCTGCCTCATTTTGCATGCCATGAATCATACTTGCTCATTGAAATTCATGACAATGGTCTATGATTAAGGGAATGGACTCTGTGACTGTGCATAGAAATGAAAGCTCTCGTTTTAAATTGGTAAAAAATTCTGATTACATCACTCATTCTTTGTCTGGAGATACATTTCTATATTTGTATCTCTAAATATACACACATGTGCGTGTATCAGTGCATACCTACACACAGAACCTTGCAAATTACTTTAAAGAGTATTGTTTCTTTTGATGAAGCCTAAGACAAAAACAGAAGAAACATTTCCCCAGAAATGCAAGTGATTTTGCCTGGACACTCTGGCAAGGTGGTTGTGAAATGAGAGAATTCTCAAAACGGGGCTCAAGCCTTTCCATTCTGAAAAGTCAACATTCAACGCAGCTGAGTTTTCCCCTTTTATTAAATCCTAATTATTACCTAAAGAAACAGCCCAAATACATAAGGAGATTATTTTTTAAAAATTAAATCTATGGTTTTGGTCTGGCTTCAGTCCAATCTGTTAATACACAAACACTGACAGATGAGGCCTCAGAAACAGAATTACAATAAAATCCTAAGAACTTGTCACACTGTACAGGCAAAACTACAAAAAATATTCCAACTGAGCCAACATAAAAACACAAGTTGTTGGAAAACAAGAAATAAATGGTTTGCTATTTTGGAGAAGTGATAATGTTTGAAAATGAAAACCTGAGAACTCCAAACATATTAAGCAAAATCTCTGCTTATATTTAAATCTGGCCAAGAGAAGTGAACGCTGTTCCAAAAGAACTGCAGTACAAAGTATCACTTCCCACTCGCTTCTGGAGAGAAATATGCTGCAGTAAGAACCCATGGCACGTAATTCATTTAAAAATTGATTAAAAGTTCAGTAATAACAACACATCTGGAGTGACAGCCCTGCTCGCTGCTTTAGCTACTGAATCATTTCAGCTTAGGTGCTCATTTATTCCCTGGCACGGATGTTTGCTCCGTGGAGGACCACGCAGAGGAAGAGCCAGACTCCTCAGTTCTCTCCCTGACAGAAAATCAGAGCAAGGGGCTCACAATTAGTGCCTGTAGCTTGTCAACAAAAGCCTCTGCACGCACAAAAATATGCTTTCCAGTGTTTAGAATCACTGCTTAGTAACAACCCCTGAGGAAATAAAAGTGTGAAGTGTGAAGGAAATAAAACGTGATTTCCTGACTTGCTTAATTAAAAAATGAGTAATGAACTGCAGCAGATGTAAACCTGGAAGACAGAGCAGTAGCCAGAATAAGCTAATTACACCTCAAGGAATCTGTCCTCAAACAGCTTCTCCTGCACAATTCCCTCTTTTATTTGGGTTACAATAGGTAAAGCAATTGATCAGCTGGGTAAACTTCCATCTGGTAAATTCACTTCGAAGGCAGCAGGATTTACCATCCATTAATGTCACACCCAAACTCTTGCCATTACTGGGGACCACGGGAAAAAAAGAGTTCAACAAAAAAATTCACCCTGGTTTCAACTGAGGCAGAATTGGACTCGGACATAAGTGGAATTACATTTCCTACTCCATGTAGTCACTAAACAAGCTCTTTTTGTACCAAAAACTGTAGAACATTTTTGGCAACAACTCAGGCAAGAATTTACTACAGATAACAAATGGTGCAAGGTTCAGAGCTCTGTGCTCCTCTGACGACACGGAATCAAGAAGCCAGGCCAATGACATAATTACAAGTAATTACAAGCAATTTTGCAGGATATTAAGAGTAATAAATCACCATATGCTGTTTAATGCTCTGCTTACTTAGAGTGGCAGCAAAGAAGAAATTCACCAAACACTGATTTCCATTTTGAGATGGAAAAATAGGGCTACAAGCACGGCAATAAAAGAGAGGTTTTCGGTGAGGAAAGGATTAGAACCCAAAGTAAAATACAGCTGGGCTAAGTTTGACAAATATTTCTGTGAGGCTGTGGTGAAATTGTACCCATATTTTCAGGTATTATTGCACTGACCACTTCTGGTTCATCACTGCACACTGATGTGGTTTAACACATTCTTCCTCCACGTTAATTATCCTGAGCCCACTGTGTGTGCTTAAGCCAGCCAGCCCTTAATGGACAGAGCCTTGCTGCACCTCTAATTACTCTTCTTGGTCACTTATGTCAGCACATGCATTGTCTGAAAGCATATCTTGCTTTCTTTCTTCCTTTTTTTTTTAGTTTTGTTCTGTTTTAAAGCAATAATCTAAAATTTAAACCCATTAAACTGGGCATTATTATAGTCTGAGTTACTGGTTTGCAAAAGGTGGGCATAAATAAAAGTAATTTATGATGCTATGGTTCTAAAATGTCTAAATTAGTTAGAGAAGGTATCACTCAAGTATTCAAACAATGTAAAAAGATAAACAAATATACAACAGCAATAACCTCTCAAGCAGTTGTGGTAAAAGCCCATACCTATATCAGCTGCACACCGGGTGCTGAATATTCTGAATACATTGAAAGATTACAGAAAATCAGGTTTTAGATGAGTGTCACTGTGAGAAGAAACATCATGACTACTGGAATAGCCCTCAACAGCTCAGCCTGAGATTCACTCTGCTCCAAAGGTGATTCACCTTTGAACAGAAACCCAAATTTTCTAAGCTGGGGTGAATAAAATATTTAAACAACATTTTATGTCAATATTGAGTAGAAAAAAAACCAACTCAAACCCACCAGCAATTCACTGTAATACTGCCAAGGAGCTGGAAACAATACAGTTATTGTATAAATATAGTGACTGATATATTTAGATACAATTTAATGGAAACGCTGATTGCACGGAAAATAATGAAAATTTTTACATTCATTCCTACCTTATTGTTTCTTCTATCAGTCGATCTGAGCTGAAAGCCAAAAGAAAAAAAAAAAAACCAAGTTAAAAACAGTAACAAGCACTGAGTACTACTTTAGATCACTAATCAATGATCCCCATCATCATCTTAATAAATTTGCCCTTAGAATGTTTTATTTCTGGATGTTGTCACATTTTGCTACTACATAGGTTTGTATAGACTTTGGAGGAGATGCACTGGAGTATCCTCTGGAGCAGCATTTCCTAAGTGCAGCAAGAGCAGCTGCTCAGGAGAACACATAAAGCACTGAGAAGACAGAAAAGGGGAACTGGCACCGTGATTTATGGAGGACTGTTTGGAAAGGAATATTCGAGAAAGGAGCAGCTCATTTTATTGCTTTTTAATCCTGCCCACCCCTTCAAAAAATGTCATTAATGATTAAAAAGCTGAGGCTTGGGTCCATCTCAGCACCCTGCTCAGTATCAGTTCCCCAAACACCGGTTTTTGCTGGCAAATTCCTTCTGTGGCAACGGCAGCTGGATGAGAAGCGAACTTATGGGAACACAACACACACCACGAGTCAGAGAGAGCCCCGGGTGACACGTGCCCCTGCCCTCCCTGCCACACATTGATCCAGTTTCTGTGCAGCATCCCTGGGAAAAGGGCAGCCTCAAGCACAGAGAGGACACCTCATTTAAAAACCGGACACGCACCATTAAGGGGAGTAACAAGATCCTCGCAAGACTGCACCTATTTCTCCTTTCCTGTGCTCAACTTTCACACAGGGTTTTAATCACTGCTTTGCAGCCAGCTGTGAAATGCCAGGAAAACATCTCTTGTTACAGCAATCAATATCTCCACTGTAACCCTGACGTGGAACAGGTGACCGCATCGTTCCCACTTCCCACGGCGCAGAAACAACACCGCATCCCTACAACTGCTCCGTTTACCCCACAGATTCACACAAATCCTTGGAGAATAACTGCAAAAAAAATTGAGTTTGCAGTCTGAGGAGGAAATCAGCCCGACAGAAAAGTCGTTTTATGTTGTACTGGCTACTGCTTCCAGTACTAAATCAGAATGTATTGCTTCCAAACTAAAACACACCGAAAGGGCACGGCCATCTCCATCTTCCACCCTCCTCATTCCAAGTGTT
This sequence comes from Rhagologus leucostigma, assembly GCA_013397725.1. NCBI lineage: Eukaryota > Metazoa > Chordata > Aves > Passeriformes > Rhagologus > Rhagologus leucostigma. The sequence goes on from VZTD01005243.1 coordinate 204,961, forward strand.
TTGCCACTTGGGAAGGGAAGGTACCACCAGCCCCCGGCGCAGCACAGCTCTGCCTCTGACTCAGCCGGAGCTGCCTGATTTGGAACTTTTCTTCTTCCCACAGGAATTCTGGAGATCCCCCCACACCTCCAGCTGGAGGCGCGGCGAAGGAGCGCGCCGGGCAGCGAGCGCACGCGTGCGTAACCTGCTCGGGGAGGGGGACAGACAAACAGAATGACTTTATTTGTCTGTGAAGAGGAGTGAAAACACGAAGGTTGCTATTTCAGGCTGTCCACGGCTTGAAATATCGACACTGAACAGAGCACTAAAAATATTTTGCTCAATTTTAAGCTGCCAGGGACTCAACTGGGGCAGCAAACAGAGCTACGCTCTCCAAGAGTCACATCAGCTGCGAGCATGTTGGTTTAAGCAAATAAAACCAGTTTTATTCACTGTGTGGTATTTATTACACTGGCACAGAGGAGGAAGACACCCTGGCTGTGTACACTGAATGATGTGAGCAGTCTCACAGCATCTCCCAAGGTCCCCAAGGCAGCCAGAACAGAAAAGCGATGCATTAAAGATTTCTGTAATCACTGAGTCTCTAAGATCCACAATCCAGCTGAGAATGTGCCTTTCATAGATAGTCTCTAACAGACAAGTGTGTTATGTGGGCAGGGCATAATAAGAATAAACTGCAAAACCATTAGAAAACAGCCTGAGAAGCAAGAGCAGTGCACAAGGATGAATCATTTTTAAAAAGGTTCAATTTTTTTTTTTTAATTTGTATCAATGAAAAAGTATTAAAGACCTTGCTGGAAACAGGTTACAGTTAAAAAAATTCTGTGGAAGAAAGCATTGCCAGAACAGCCCTATTAAAAAACCTACCCTAAAAAAAATCATTACCAGCTCTTTGTCCATTTAACTGACGAAATTATAGAATTTTTATGTTGATGAACTGAAGATGACAGAGAAGCTGAACACTTCTACAGACCTCAAGTGAACCTCCAAGGCTTTTAGAGCACGAAAATTAGGCTTGCCAGTTTGCAGCAGAGAGACTCACTCTGCTTTTTATGCTAGAGAAAGCTGTAGTTGGGCAGTTTTATTACTTAGTCAGAGACATAAACACAAAAAGTTATTTAAAAGCTTCAGATTACATTACACTGCATTATTTTTATACATGCATGTATGTTTATACACACACAAAAACAAACTCTGGAGATGTAGCTACCTGTACAACGATGACAGAAGGTAACAAAAATGTATAAACCAGAAATAACCGGTTCTGAACACCAACACACACAGGCATGAGCTGCAAATGCCAACACAAGGCATTCAGCAGGCATCTGAAGCCTTAAGATCGATGCTTCTTAACCTGTGTGGAGCCACCCCAAATATTTAAAAGGATAAGATGCAGGGGAATTTTCTTCAGAAGGAAGCTGTGTAGGTAAGGGCAGACTAAAGGAAGCATAGATTTATTAACGCCACTTCCAGTGTGTTCTTCCCACCCCAAGAAGAATCAGCTCTTGAGAGGATTTCCAAGCTCATCTCTCCTTGCAAGGTGAACAAACCCCACAGGAAATGGCCATGACTTTCATTCCCTGACATTCTGGTACAGGCAGTCGGCGTGAGCAGGAACATTTCAGCGATTCTGATGTGCAGATTTGGATTCCTTGGCAAATACAGATTGTAAAGTTCACTCACAGTGACACCCAAACAGAAGCATCTGTTTCATTCATTTTACAGCTCATAACCATAAAAATAAGTCAGATTTAAGGAAGATCAAGAACACAAAGTACAACAGGGCCCAGAGACGCAAGGGAAGTTTGCAGATCTCTGACTATTAATAACCTGTTTTCCACAAATAGAAGCTGTTCTCACAATTAAAAATAAAGTTCATTTCAATCATTTGCCAGAATAAAAAAATAACATTGAACGAGGCAATTGTGCTTAACTTACACATTCAAAACACTACAAAAAGAGGCTCTTAAATTAAAATCTATCGACTTCGTTCTTCTGCTGTCCAAGCAAAGACAACAAATCCAGTTGTCATAAGGGCATTTCCTTATGAACATCCAAGCAAAAGATGGTTCTGGGCATTATTAATCTGACTTGCCATCTGTTTCAATAAGCTCTGCATTTTCACCTGTCCAGACAGACAAAGCCATTTAAGAATACCACAGGAAAGAAAGGCTGGAAGATGCTGAGGCAATCACCTCCTGTAAGGAATGGCACAAACCCAACAGCAGCAGCAGCCATGCATATGAAATCACCAGGCCTCCGTGCAACTGCTGTCTGCAGGATATGGCACAGCTTGTCTTTTAAATATGCACACAGGTAAATTAATCTGAGGGAGAAATTAAGTGAAATATGCCTCCAAGACAGAAAAGAGTCCTGCCCATCACATCAGGCTTTTACAACTGAAAGAAAGCGTTTTACGTTGTTTTTAAGGCAAATCTCTGGGTCTGTATTTAAATAAAATTCATTAATATAGATGGATACTTAGCTGAGGACTGGGCTTCTTCCACATCCATAGATTTTGCTGCTGCTACCCAAACCAAGCACTTGTCAGAGGAACAAGGCAGAGCAGTAAAACTCATCTGCAACTCATCTCACGACACGCCTTAAACCCTTCAGATGAAATTAAAGGCAATATTATCACATAGAATAATTTAAAAGGAATAGGGAAAACCCAGTAGAATAAACTCATATAGCACCTGATAACTATTTTCTTCCTCTCCTAAAGAATAACTACAGAAATAATAATTTTACTTTGTTCTTTCTCTAAGTGCAAGATAAATCACTAAGTCTCTGCTCCTTCAAACTGCCTCCAATAAATCTTTCATATTTTCACAGTCCTGGATCACCAGGCAATGTGGAGCTTCCAGGAATGCAAATCCTGCAAAACATACTCTACTACAAATGTACAGGTTATGATGAAGCAAATCTGACTTATACACTCAGTTATTTCCATCACTGTAATAATGGAATAATAATGAAAGAAACACTGTGCACAAAAGAACCCAGCTCCAATTCATTTTTTCTGCTCGCCTTATCAACATTCCTTATCATATTAAAAATTCATAAGCTCATTAAGCTCTTTAAAAACTTAAGTAGAAGAATGTAAAGCAGAACACATTGTTTTTTCTTCCCTGTGATAACAACGTATTCCAGATTTTATAAGACCTGTCCCAAGTTTGATTCAATTTAGTTTCAAAGTGGCTAAAAAGGACAAAAATTGGTGTAGAAGTCTATTCATTGACTAAGACAAATATATTTGACTACGAAGCACACATCTTCCCCGTCCAGCAAGAGAAAAGCTGGCTGGCCAAAAACAAAGACGCAAGGCAAAATAGGCATTTTCAGGGATGAAGAGTTCCCCCACAGAACCCACTCTGAAAGCAAAGAAAGGCTCAAATACTGACCCCAACTGCTCTCTTTTGTGGGTTTTCTTTGAGTGGTAATTCAAGCACAAATCCAGACGCTAAGGAAATGCAATTTTGTCACATTGTCTGCTGCAGAAGGCAACAATCAAACACAAAACCCAGCATAAACATGAGCATTCATCAACGTATAAATTTGCTCAACATCATCGCACCTACAAACCCCGAACACGTAACCAAGCTTATTTCTGCACATCACTCTCCGGGGCAGTCTGATGCTCAGAAATCACTTGCAATAAGAATGAGGAATAGCTGCAAGATTGGAAAAGAAAAAAGCACAATATCATGTTGCCTTTAATCAATGCAAGCAATTTGTTAAATCTAGAATGAAAGGCACTGGAACAGAATCCATTGCTCTAGGCAAGAGTAAACCAACATTGTCTGGTGCTGAATTTCTTTCCAGATGGAAAGAAACTGTGCATGAGGAAAAAAAAATTACACAGAAGGCAGCCCTTTCACTGTAGGGAAGAATCTGCCAAAGGATTTCCAGGAAAATAATCTGGTGAAACCTACTCCCTCCAACTGCAATCCTGTAACACAAATTCAGCTAAAAATTCGACTTCTAGCTACATCGCTAAGTAAATACCTCAACAGCTTATCAATTCCAGCAACTTGGATTTTAGATACACTTAGAAAAGCACTGTCTTTGCAGCCAACACCTGTAAACACATCCACATGTGCAACGTAACCATCTTTTGATGAGTTGTTCTAACTCAGTTTAAAGGAGGCAAACGAGTACCAAGGGATTTTCTCCCTTCGCAGGGAGATCCCTGAGAACAGGGATTCACCTTCACAGGTCTGAGAACACCAACAGCTGTTTCTCCTGGATTTCCAAAGGGTATAGCCTGCATCTCCACTGAACTGCATGGAGTTGTCTGGGAATTATCAACAGAGTGGAAGAATTGTTTCTCTAGAAGAGGAGTTAGCCAAGAAAGCTCTTTGGCATGCAGACGACTGGGAAAGTGCCTGAGAGCCCCAAGAGGGTGAGCAGCAGCAATACTTCTTCCTTCAAAGCAAATCTATAAGGGAATAAGAGCCTTCTCAATAACCTGCAGCGTTCAGTTTACCCAGAGAACGCAGGTAAAAATTTAAAAAATGAGAGCAGCTCCTACTGTCTACGTGAAGTGCAGCAGCTGCTCGAGCACAAACCCAGGGCCAGGATGGCACCACAGAACGAGGCCTCGATTCACGCTTGGGAAAGTTCCTGGACAGATGGACCCTCCCATATAATTGCTCCAGATTACCCATAGGAACGAAGTGAAATGAACTGAGGAGGGCAGGCCTTACTGTAAGTCATTATCAGCAACCACAACTGTCAGAACAATTCCAGTAACTTCCTAATGGACTCTATCGGCATTTCCTCAAATCTGACATCCGCACGCACTGCCAGCAGGCAGTGGCACGGCTGCCCACGTTACTTCCCCTGCTTTAAAACATGGAATTTAGATGGGACCTTTAACTAAAGGGAAAACCCCTCAAAACCAAGCAGCACGGGCGCTGATAGCCGACACTGACCTGACTAAAATCGAGCTCTCCCAGGATAACCTGTCACGGCTGATTTGTTGGGCACACACAGACATGAGATGCTCAGCTTACAACAAACACAAGCTGTTTGTAATCTGTGCTGTAACAAAATAGATCGTATCACTTTTCTAGCACAGTGCTTTTTGACTAAAGCTTGGCAAAGCTGAAGAACTGTTCTACTACTCACACACTCCTAAGCAACCAGGAGAACACAAGGGGGGAATGTCTTCTAGAAGAGCCCCATCACATAAACAACTTCATAATTATTATCTTTTTAATTTCCAGTCCAGCTAACACAGAAATGAAGTGAGAGGTATCCCTAGGACAACAACCCAACTTTCATGTAGTATGAAACCCTGAAACCCACGCTGACAGACACGTGTTCTGCTCCTTATCTGCATTTTCACCTGCTGTGGTTTTGAGGGTTTTTTTTGGGAGAAGCTCTGTGGCTTTCATCCAGGACTTGGCTGAGGTACCTGATTTACAACTCTCTACCTGCCTGTTAACTAAGTTTCAGAAAATGATTCTTAAAGCTGCATAGTTAACTATGCAACATAACAAACACTTGTGGTTCAAAATGTAAAGTGCACACTACATTTAAACCATCCACAAGCCAAATTCAGGATGCAATTCGTTAATGGGTAAAGATCTCAGCATTTTTCTTCTGACCCAATTTCCCAGTGTTCTTCAGGCTTTTTATCTGAGACTGAACAAGATGCATTCTTCCAGAAGTGCAACTATACTTGATGTAAACAAGTCTCTCAAATGAGAGGAAAACACTCTGCATCTTTCAAATCACAACAGAACTAAGGTCCTTGAAAAGTTCTAAACAGAATTCTATTATTAGGCTAAAATAAGGGTGCTTTAAGGGGAATTTGGATCTAGTTCTGCTTAGCATCATGGATTTGATAGAACACAAAGATATCTGCACAGCAACCATTCAGCAGCCAAGAATGAGGAGAACTTAATTCTGATGCATTAGGAGAGGCTGAAATTAAATAAAACTCAAGAAATTACATTCATGCAGTAGTGTGGTAACTTTCCAGAGATACACTCTCTATATGAGAAAATGGAAATAATCACTATTTAACATATCCATACACAACAAATTGAGTTCAACAGCGTGTTTTTACTGGAGGATCCAATAGCAAATAATGAGCAAGCACTTCTGGCCCTAAAGAATAATGAAATGCACAGCCACACTGACAAAAAAATGACATGCTGCATTAGAATAATAAAAGTTATTCTCAGATTGCACAAAAGGAATTCTATAAAACTCCACAATTGTTGATTCATTTGAAAAGCTGCACCTGCTTTTCAGAACCAACCCATGCAGGACAGATTTCAGCACTCCTGAAAGCCCTAATTTCAATACAGACCTTGGAGGGGGGAAGCTGTCCTACTTAAGAAACAGTGTTGAAAGGAAAGCTAAAAACAAATACAACATGCATCACCGACTTGTTTATTTCTGAAAGAAGCAAAAAACTTCAGAAGAAACCACAGAGCCCTGAAGTTTGAAGTGTGGCTTTACATCCTTCCCTTTCCCCAAATGAAGAACGAAGTGCTGTTTCTAAGGGGAAACCCAGAAGCGAGAACCAGAGCAGAGTTTTTGTCCCAACCACTTTTTTTTCCATGATATATTCAGGTAATCTTTCCCTCTGTGAGGGTTTGCTCTTTAGCTTCTGCAGACATTCATAAAGACCTACAAGAGTTTCCACAGCCACTTTCCCCGAGGTACATGGAATTTCACCCATAAACCTTCACTTTTTAGAAAGATGAAAAGCAAACAACGAGCTTGAAGCTCTTAATGCTCAATGTGTGGCTGCATCCTTTGTCACCTGGATAATTCAGTTTTGTACTGGAAGTTACACAGGAAATTCCCAAACTAAGTTTTGTGCTGTGTGTGGTGGGTTTGATGGGTTTTTTTTCATTTGGTGTCCCCATCACTTTAGACATACTGAGGTATAAAAATGTCACAACAGCCATCAGTGTCAGGGAAATGATTGATTACAGTACTGTTAAAGCAATCCAGCTATCAGGAAAGCATGAAATAAACACTGAGACACAGAATCTTTGGTTTAGTGGTTCAGGGTAGGGGTTTTTTTAAGTCCTAAATACAGCACAGGAAGATTAAAAGAAATAGTTGATTTTACCCTAATGAAGCTCAAGCTATTTTTAGAGGAAAAAACCTCTTAAATCCTGAATTGTTTGTCTGATTTTCATGATCTTTTATTAAGTTATTTATAAATAATAATACCCAAGAGAGCATCTTCCTTCACTGCCTGGAAGCTTTGAACCTCCCCAAATTCTCATTAAACTACTTCAATAACTTGCTCATACAGTCATATAATTACACATAGTGAAGTTTCTCCTCTTCCAGAAGACAGGAACTGTCTCCCTCTCTGAACAGTATTTACTATTACAATAAGAAAACAGCCAATTATCCTCAGTCTGGTGCTGCAGTTGAGTATATGACGTGCCCAAGTGTCACCCTCAGTCTGGGACTGTTACAGGGGAAGCTGATCCAGCCACTTTCCAGAGTGGCTTTGTGTCCCTCTGCCACGATTCTTCAGGAGACAGAGGTTCTGCCAGCAGGCTTGGCAATCCCAGACAGAGATAAGGCTAAAGGAAAGAATCAGGGATGCAATCAAGAAAACTCTGCAGCAATAGGAGACAGAGCAGAAAGACACGCTAGGATTGTATTTTGAAACAGGATTACAGGACAAGCTGTTGTGCATCCTTAAGTAAGCCTTTCGAACACCAAAAATCCTCCTTTGCTCAAATCCCTGCTTTGAAAACCATTTTCTTTGTGCTGCTGCTCAGACAGAGCACACGGCCCTGCCCCAAAAGTCTGAGTTACTCAGTGGTAAGGCAGCAAGGTGATTACCACAGCCATCCTGGCACCGGCACACACTTTGAACGCAGCAATTTCTCAAACTTCCTTATCCCAGAAACAAAGAAAACAAGCCAGTGGTGTTTGGGAAAACTGTGGCACAGCACTGCCAGAGCTCTTGCAATTAATGGCCAGCAGAGAGGCATTTTAACCTAGATTCCCCAATCCCTCCTTGCACTCTAACTTCCAGTTCAATGGGCAAAGTGCTGCAGCCCTTCACAGCAGATCTACACTCAAAAAGCACCAGATCCAGTGCAAACCCTCCAAAGCAGGGCCATGGAGAGCTCCTCTGTCCTCCCAGGGCAGAGCTGTTTGGGTTTTTTGCATAACTGCTACAGAGCAAAGAAGATTATTCATTCCCAAGTGCTGCTTCAGTTAAAATCTGCATTCAAATTAAGAGAATGGAACCACAAGAACGCCGCATTCTGCTCTGACATGAACAAAAAATAAGTTTAATTAAGAGGCAAG
>VZTD01005243.1:221971-258852 GCA_013397725.1 Rhagologus leucostigma
CGACCCCCATCCCCGACCCCCATCCCAATGCCGCTCCCGCTCCTCCAGCCCCGACCCCAACTCCGACGCCGCTCCGCGGTCCCCCCGCGCCGTTGTAAAGGAAGAACGAGAGAACGCACGTGGACATCAAAATAGTTTTATACAGATTATTGATCTCGGTATACAGGTAAAAAAAAGGCGGCGGCCTAGGGCAGAGCCAGGCCCAGCCCCGCGCCGCCCCCCATCCCACTGCCAGGAAACGGCGATTCAAGTCCCTTTGAAAATGTACATTTGAAGGCACAAGTGCACGGAGCGACAGCGACAGGGACGGGGCCCGCGGGGACCGGCTCCTCGGCCCGGGGAGCGGATGGACGGACAGACGGACGGACCGAGGGCACGGGGAGCCGCTCCTGCCTTCCCAAAGTGCCCAGGAACAGCCCCAGTGCTGGCGAAGCTCCGAGCACGGATCTGGAGCCAGAGCCAGGCACCTCCCTTGGTCCTGCTGCGTAGAAAAGTCTCACACGTTTGCAAAACATCTCAAATCCACTCACCTTAAATATACACACCTACTCCCGCTAATTCCGAAATGCACTCTGAGGGAAAGGGCCAGTTCCTAAGAGGACTTATTGCTACAGGGACAAAGCAAGGCCGGCTCTGTCCATTACCTGCTGCCAGAGCAAACAAAGCCCAAAGAGAGCCCTAAGAGCCATTTGCAAACTCGACTTTAAATAAACCCTACTGTGTCTGTTGTTAAAGGAGGAACAGTTCAGAGATGAGGCAGGATTAACGCTACTGTGTGCTGGTGTCCTACAGCCCGATACACGCGGAAAAGGGACAAAAAGGGACCAAACCCCATCCCCTGCTCAGCACAATGAGCTGGGAACAGGCACAGGGATGTTCATGGCTCCTGCACAAGGCAAGCAGAGCAGTTCTTTCACAGCAGATGTGGGACAGGAGCATGGGGAATGCCCAGCCTCATCTCCCTGTTCCCAGCTCAGCCCCTCAGCCACACCTTGTGTTTCTTGCAATAGGATTCCCTGTGGAACAGGGAAGGAGGTACACTGGTGTCTGAGGGTTCTCTCTGTCCCTGCACAGAACCCTGCTGAGATGATGACCGTGGCAGCACAGCCACAGGCACGTGGTTCTGGAAGGGCATTTCCACAGGTAGAGGTGAAGAACAGCTTCTTCCCCAGTTGACATTGCCCAAGAGCCTTCAGTGGGGCTGTTCCCCAAAGGAGACCAGGTCAGAGCCCTGCAGAGCAGACCCCATTAGATTTTTGGGTGCAACCCCCCCACCCACAGACACCACGTGCAGGTTTCACCAGTGAACATCCCCAGGCCTCTGGAGGACAGAGCAGCTCAGGGCAAACTCGAGGCCTAAGGCTCCTGCACCCCAGAAATCAGGTCAGTGGGGCGAGAATTAAAAAAGAAAACGAGCAGCAAGAAAATAAGTGCCTATTCTAACGCCAGCCTTCTGCTTCTGCAGAAAGCACAGGAGCATCAGAGTTACATAAAGGCTTTGGAAATCAAACGTTTCAACCATTCTTTCCTTCTGGACATCCCTTCTATTCCCCACAAATCCCACGTGTCTTGGGGATGTGTGCTGCAGCTCCTCTTTCCAACCTCCTGCCAAGTGCTACACAACAAAATTTGGCTGCTTTTCCCTTCTCCCTCAGCACAGTTCAGCCCTCCCTCACTCCTTGCACCACAGCTGCAGCCACACACACAGGTGGAGCTCCTGCTCCACGCTCCAGGGATGCTGCAGGAGCAGAACAGAGCCAAGCCACCAGGAAATTTGCTGCCTGCCAGCACCAGAGCTCAGTGATTAAATGGTACTAGATGGACAGTGGCAAATGGTGCAAGTTTTCTTCAGAATTTAGCACCAAAGTTGGGCCATGGATACTCCCACGACCTCTCCCCTGCTGCTCCAATAATGCTCAAATATAAAGCAGTGGTCAGATTTCACTGTTTCCTCCTGAATAGTGGTGGATTTGAGCAAAGCTGATAAGGTTTTTACAGATTAGTGAATCCATTTGCTTAGAACAACCTTCAGCTGCTCTTTCAGACGCTGACCTATTGGAACACGAACATGAGACCCCAAAGCCAAGCCTATGACAACAAACAAAACACAACCAGGGTGATGGGGATAAAGTTTCCTTGCTCCCCAGAAGTCAGGAACAGCAGCATGGCAGAGCTGGCAGGCAGTGGAGCGCTGTCAGAGTTCACTGAAGCTCTGACTTTCTCCAGCTCACGGCAAGAGCGATGTCATCTCCCCCAGCCTTCAGGATGCCAAGTCATTCCCTGAAACTAGTGACACATTAGAGGTGCTCCACAACCATTAGAGGTGCAGATCACAGCGGGCCACAGCAACCCACGGTGGGAAAAGCTCCAAGGGAACAGCTGAGAATCAAAGGGGGTTTTTTTTAGAGTTTTTTTGGGCTTTTTCTGAGGGCTGCTCTGCAGAATGTGGAGCCACTTGAAGGATCTAGCTTCCCCCAAGCATGTAGTGGAAAACATGAAAACAAAACAGGTAGAGAAACCTTTTTTGGAGTGTTGTGACCATGACTCCATGCAGGTCTTGGGGCACTTCCCCACCATCTGCTCCCTGTGCTGAGATGCTGGGGAAATGCTAAGAGCTCTGCTGGCCACCCTGTTAAAGCTGCCTTTCAAACCACATCATATAAACCTCCAGATCTTGACCCAAAAATGTAACAAACCATGTCCTTATCTCAGAAACAGCCTCCAACACCCACTGAGTGCCTGTACACGGGAACAGAGCAAACAGAGGAAGTTGGGAGCTGCCACCCACCCCTCTGGAGGACACACCCTGAAGCTAACATTTCCAAACTGAACCACAGGGATCGCCCCCCACCACTGGGTCCGGTCCATGGGAACCTCCTTTCCTGCCCTGGAGGTGTCAGTGTTTGCTGGAGTACAGTGTTTCTTCTTCAGTGTCTGTTTCATCCTGGAATTCGTGGCTCAGGAGGGATTTCTTGGAGCCGGTGGACATCATGCGGATTTCGTCCTCGTAGTCGTCGTGGTGCTGCCGGAGGCGGTGGAAGCCATCCTTGTGTCTGTTGGACTTGATGGAGCACACACACCAGATGATACAGGCAGTGAGCACCAGGGCAGACATGCTTGCACCTGCCAGAGAGAGGACACCCAAGTTAATGCCACGTTCCCCCACGCCAGAGGCTCCCAGGCTTGCCAGCATCTCTCCTCCCTCCTACAGTCACAACCACTTTCTTCGTTTCACTGTGCCCCTGCTCCTTTCTCCTAGGCCATGGAGGACAGGAGAGCTGCTCCCAAAAAGGACACACTCCCATTATTTTCTGTGCCTGAAATCTAGGAGATTATCACCAAGCTGCACTACAGACCACTGGGTCTAAACTCCCACACACCCCTCCCCAGCAGCTGCCACCTTGACAAAATAAGATAATCTCTTCATGCTTACCTGGTGTCACACCACCCAAAAAAGCCTTGAGGAAGCAAGATCTCCTAGCTCCCAGCTATGCACACAAGCTCTCCCCATTCCAAACATCTCAAAGTACATTTTGCACCCTCCAAATCTCTGCAAAACACTCTGCTTCCTCCCTCCCTCCTACCAAGCAGAACCAAGGGCTGTTGGACCAGTTTGCAAGGACAAGAGTGTGTTCAGAAGGGAAAGCAGGAGATGGCTTAAGCCTGCAGGCTGCTTTCCCAGTTCAGTGGAGGGTCTCTGTCAGCATGAACTGGTACAGACAGCAAAGCTCAAAGCTTTGATAAAAAGCATTATTGTACCTGCAACAGTTATAACCAGCTCCCTTGGCAGTCCAAAAATCCTGTTTTCTGTGTCAAATATTATGAACACAGAGCTGGGTGCATCATCACGTACAAAGACCTGCAGAAAGACACGAGAGGTTAGATCATCTCAGAGCTTGGGGATCCAGACAAGAGAGACACTCGTCATCTGGTCCTGCCCTGGTCAAAGAAAAGTGCCATGGAAAGAAAAGGTACTCCCAAAACAACCCTGCTGTGCTGGGAAGTTGTCCTCCATTCATTCTGTCGAGGCAGAAAACAGCTCCTGATGGCACATAATCAGCAGCTAAACACAGGCACAACCAGGCAGAGCCCAAACTGGGAAGTTTTTATGTGACAGGGAATGGGGGAGTATGTCCAACACGGAGATTCACGTACCTTGACGTGTTTCTGCTGGTACCCACTGGCTATTGCATCAATGCTGTGAAAACCTGGAGCCAGGAGCACGTGGAAATAGCCACCTTCTTTAGTGTAGACCCTCAAGCCTTCATTCAGAACAATGGTAGCTTTAGAAATTGCCCTGCCACTCTTGTCTTGGACAATGCCATGCACTCCCTTATGGACCTGAAATAAAGCATTTCAAACACTTCACGTTCAGATCCAAGCTTATGGTGCATCTGCAACTGAAATGGGACTATTTTCCCTCTAAATACAGCTCACTCTTCATCCCTGACCCTCACAATAAGTAACAGTGCAAGGCAACCCAGCACAGATGTTTAACTCTTGTGTCAACATGTGCCCTGGTCACTTGCTGCCTCTGCTCAATCCATTCCTCATACAGCCTAAATCATGAACATCTGTAATTACACAGCACCAACAAAACCACAAAGGCTCTCCATGCTGTTGTCTTCCTCTCCCCCTCCCCACCACTTCACTCCCTGCCAGAATTTCCTCCCACAGACTGCAGCTCACCTCCACAAGCATGCTAAGGAGAGATTTCCTGTGGTCTGCCCACAGGCCAGGAAGCTGTCCAGCACTGGGAAAGTAGCAGCAGCCGGTATAAACAGTGATCTCAGGACAATGACCAAATGTCACACTGAAATCCTGCAAAAAACAAAACCACAGTTACAAGAAAAGAGGTATTAAAAAAGCTTTGCAAAGTGCAGCTGAAGGTCAGGAAATTTTACCCAGACATCAGGACAAATATGCTTTTTATTGGTTGTTTAGCAGAGATGAAAAGCCCTGTGCCATGCAGCAGTACCTTCATACTTCCCAGGTGACTGTGCCATTCTGAGCCACGGATCACTCCACCAGGAATATTCTCATCTGTGAGAGCAAAAACACAACTGTCAGCCAGAGCTGGCCCAGCAGAGTCTGCCACGAGCTGACAGGGGGTTAAAGGATTCAACCCAACATACCTGACTTATTTGGACAGCCTGGCTGGCCCAAATGCATCACTGGGTGGTTGTTTGCATACAGAGATGCCAAATGCTTTAGTGTTTCTTTGTTCTCCACTGCAACGAGAAAAGTGAGACTCTGAGCATGCAACTCTCATTCCCCACAGGGGCAGATTCCCATTTTAACCCCATGATCCTGTACTGAGCAGTGACACACATTGTTTCAGGAGCATTCCTATTTCCTCTAACAATGAGGGGCAGTATCAAAAGCAGACTTTATACTGGCTGTGGCAGAGGAAAGGTTGAAATACTGTCGTAGGCATAGAAATTGTAAATGTTCTGATCCCTAGCTGAACCCTGTGAGGTTTTATAGCTTTACTTACAGACTGTCATCTCCACAAACAAAGGGCTGAACACAAAGGAGGTTACAGAACCACGAGCACAAAAAGCTCTTACAGCACGTGGTCACATGAACCTCTGCAGAGACAGCCCGAGGGGAACCAGGCAGTTGGTCACACCTGATTGTGCTGGCTTGTCATAGGGGTAAGTGACAAGCAGAGATCCTCCATCCAGAGCAACAGAGAGGCTGAAATCCTGCTTCAGTATCAAGTTCTCCATGATGGCTTTGGTCTCAGGCTCTCGTGCTGCTGAGTACCGGGTGTAATTGCCTATAAATCAGAACAACAAATAGAAAAGGGAACTAAGAACAGTTTCCCCTGCTGTTTGAGGGGCCAGAAGTACATCCTTTATGTCTGAAATTACATCTGCTGTGTGTATGAAAAGGCATCTGTTTGATCTCAGCAGATGCACCTGACTGATCAAGTAAAGCACCCCGTCCACACTATCTATGGGGGGGGATTCATCTGCAAAGCTAAACGATTGTGCAACATCACAATTTCCCCAAGCTATTTCCTTTTATGTAGCAGAGGGTATTTCTGTGTGTTTGCTCACAACAATGTCACAGAACTGACATTTTCTTAAGGAAGGAGTTGGGATGATCCCAGCCAAACTTGGGCAGAGAACATTTCCTCCTCAGGAAGGGTGGGCTGATACAGTGCTATGGATACAGTTACATGGAAACCAGAAAAGCATTAAAAAAGGAGACTGTTTCTGGGGAGCATGAACAGAGGGCATTTTTTCAGAGATGAAAGAAATACATTAAGAGTAAAAATACATCAGGTATTATCTGACCTCTCCTATTCCTAAATAACTCTGCTTTGTCTCTTGCACTTAAGAGACTGCAAATTGCTGTCTGTAAAGGGGATCTGAGCTTTGGAAGCTGCCCAGCAGCTGTGCTCCTGGAACACTGCCTTCTTTACAGGCAGACCCTGTAACCCAACGACTCCACCCAACCATGGGGCAGTTGCTTTACTTGTGAAATCTGTGTCCAGATCTCTGCCATGAGCGTTGGTCTGGCCTATCTTTGAGGTGCAGCCTCTCTCCTGCGCGATCTCACGTCCGTCTGGGTTCAGGGAAGGCACAATCACGATCCGTGTCCGGTCAATCAGCTGAGCAAAAGGAGAAACAGCACACAAAGTGCAATTAGTAGGGTTCATTTCCCTGGATCTTAACCTAGGAGCCGCAGCTTGAGGTTCCCACTCGCCCCGTGGATCACACACCTCCCCATAACACACGGAATCACCACAAGCCCCAAGCCAGTTTTGGCAAAAGGAGTCTCTCCCAGTGAGCACTGTCATCTCAGGATACAGGTGGAAGGCTCCAAGGTCTTTTGATTGGCCTCTCACCTTTGTAACAGCAGCATTCTTCTTGTAGTTCATGCAAAGGAATTCTGCCAGCGTCAGGAGCAGCTCTGTCCCAACGGGAGCGTTTCCGTGAATACCGGCAACAAAGCGGATCTTGGGCTCCTCAGGCTCGGACTCGTTGGGTTTGTTGGAGATTTCAAGGGACCAGATCTGACGGAACTCAACGCTCTGACCCAAACTGCCAAGAGATGGGAAATGGGAGTGTCAGCTCAGCAACAGAGCTGCAACTCCAGCCTGACCTCCTGGAGAAATCCCGGTGTGGAAAGGAACTGCTGCCAGCCTCCAGCGGAAGGCTGCAAAGGCAAGAGAAACACAGCCACATCAGTGGGGCAGATTTGCAGCAGCACTGAACAGAATTCACTCTGAACATCAGCATCTGGGTAAGGGTGTATCCAGGTCCAGATGCACAGAATATCCAATGCTCCACACGTCTCCATACAGCCTATGAGACGACGATAAATGTGGAACTGCTGTGCTGCCAGCGGTGGGTTTTGTCTCGTTTCTTTTTTTCCTTCAGAGCAGGATACATCTGGACACCAAACTAATTTATAAAGCAGGACAAAAGAGGCCTGTTCCTAGTAATGCAGGAGCTGTTGCTACAGCCATGCTGTTAAGTTGGCAAACTGAGTGCAGGGAAAGCAGGGAATGGGCTCAGGGCTGATGCAACTGCAGGGACAATAGAGGCTACAGATCAGCAAAGCAGCCTTGGCACCAGCAGGGACAGCACATGAGCACATTGTGCCTGGTTACAACAAGCAAATGAGGCCCTGGGACAAAGGGATTTGTGCTTTCTAAAGCTGACAGAGGGTAAGCGCTACAGGTCACAAAGGGAAGCAGAGGATGGCAGCAGCTGGTCTTCTGCAGGAGGGCACAGACTGTGGCCCAGGGCAAGCTCACACAAAAGTGTCTTGCTCTACTGAAATAAAATCTGGAGGCAGACAATGAAAAAAGGCCATCTGGGATTTCTAAGTCAAATCTGGTCATTTTTGCTGGAGGCTCTTCAGCAGGCTGGATGTCAGAAAGGATTTAAAAACCAGACAAAATAGTATGGAGCAGAGATAAGTGCAGAAGTCTGGGATATCAGTGCTGGGAATATCGCCAGTCCCAAGCATCCCTGGGGAACTAAGCCAGGAAGAAGCACATGGATGCACCTATGAGGCCCTGCAGCCATTGCTGTGCCACCATGTCCTTACACGTGGTGCTCCCTCCACCTCAGGGAGCACAGGGAAAGGAGGGATGAGCTTCCCATCTCTGCACTGTGTTCACGGCTAAGAACTTCACAACATCCCTAGCCCAGGCTGCTGCTTTGTTCTCACCTTGTGAGATTTGTGATGTGTGGGTAGTTCAGGTAGAGGCCTCGGAGGAACTCGGAGAGGTCCTTGTAGGGCCGGTATCTGTACGGAGCCACATCCCTGGAGGAGGTGAGCAGGAGCCGCTCCAGACCATTCTCAGCAGAGAGATCTTTGATCAGGGTCTCAAACTCCTTCTCGTTGGGGTTGCTGGTGTCTGGGGTGTTCAAGACCAGCACCTTCCCCTCCTCCACTTTGCTGTCTGTCCGTGAAAGAGTGAAGTTGACCTGCACCCCACCTTTGCTGTCAACTTCCACCACCTTAGTGACTGGATCATACCTGCCCAGGGAAAAGAAGGTACAAGAAAACATCAGGCATTTGAAACCTTGGACAACAAGCCAGCCCCGTTCCTGACTACACACCCACATGGGCCTGCTACTGCTCCCCTGCCCACAGTGAGAAGCACAGAAATGAGGAGCAAGAACAGCTCAAAGGGACATGGGAATGGCAGGAGGACAGGGAACAGCTCAGGGCCCAACATGGTGTTGAGCTGCTTTTGGCTCAGATGTTGCAGGGTTACATGGCAGACTGGCAAAACAACAGGTCAGGCTGCTTTAACACAGAATTTTGGCAGCATTGAAGTGATCAAGTCACTTCTGTGGGCAGCTGCCTGGAAAAGAATTCCCCCTAAAGACACCAAGTTATCCACTCCTAACACGGGAAGATTGGGATTGTACAGCAGTGCCAGGTGAGCAGTATGACACCACAGCAGCCTCACGCTGCTATCTCTGCACAGGCCAGAGGGCAGGAGAAACGCCCATGCCTACGTGTGCTGCGGGCAGGCAGAGGTGATGGAATACTCCTGAGTGGGAAGTCAGGCATGCAGCTGTTTGCTCCTCATGCTGGGGCTCGCTCACCCTCGGGCAGACGCTGTGATTTTGTACATCCCTGGGACCAGGAGGCGCCAGAAGTCTCCATCCTTGTAGGTGGTCACCGGGTGGTTGATGTCGGCCACGCTGATGGTGGCGTTGAGGATGCCCCTCTTGTCCACAGCATCCAGCACAAAGCCCCAGACACCCTGGTGAACCTGCACAAAGGAGCTCTGCTGAGTGCCAGCCCTCGCTCTGCCTCCCACCCCTCACATTTTCAGCATTCCCAGAGGAGCAAGATGTTCCAAAAGGGTTCAGGTTAGACTGGCCAGCAGCTGCCGTGGCCAAAGATCACCTGATGAGTACAATGAGCAATTGTTTGGCTCAGGGTGTCAGCACGGCGCTCTCTGCTCCACACCTTTGTTTGCACACCCCAGGTGTGCAGCACCAGCCCCACTCAGACAGAAACAGAATATAAGAGACATTCCAGCCTCAGGAAACCCAAGGTAGTGGTACGTAAAAAGCCACCTGCATCCTCTGGATGTTATTTCCATACAGATTTTTGGTATGTTCAGAAGAGAGAGTAGTTGAGACAGGTTCTGACAGGGGTGATTTCTGTAGAGCACGTACCCAGTCTGGCCAGGAAGCAGCATTTGCAGATCACCCTGTTCATTCTGGCTTGTCTAAAGCAAACCCCAGAGGGAGCTGACCTTACCTGAGGTCAAAGCACCTCACCTGTTTCATGAACTGCAGCAGTGACCGCCGGTTCTGTGCCCAGTACTTGGGCAGCTCCTCAGCTTTTGGGTATTTCACACAGCCCAGCTCAATGGTCACTTCAAAGCAGTTCGTATGTAAGTAATTCCAGTCTTGCATCCCACCTACAACAAGAATGTAAAACAAGTTTTGACTTTTGAAGTACCACGGCTCAAACAAAAAACCAATCAGATAGTAGAGAAAGACAAAGTACAAACTTGAAGGGAAAAGGCTTTTACACAGGGCAGGATTCAAGCTTCAAAGGGCTGCCAAAAGAGCAGACAAATAACTTTCCTTCTTGTAAATACTTTTCATGCTAATAAAGTGCTGTAAAATTTTATGAAACCGTTTTGCTAATAGCCAGAGAAACTACACTATAAATTCCTTCCCCTAGGAATAACTTTATCAGGGTATATTATTTAAGAGGTTATAAAAGAAACCTGAGTCCCATTAATCTGAGCTGACCAATGCAGAGATCCTGACTGATCAGACTAAATTATTTAAGCTGCACATGCATTAACCTGAAGACAAACAGTGCAGGAGATTTAAGGTGTCCTTTACCTGGAACGTTGTACCACTGAGCCCCGTTAGTGATGCCATGTGGGAAGTACTCAGTGGGGTACATATCCTTACAAGGGCTTCCCTGATACATCTTTGCATTTTCCTATAAAACAAGATGCGACATGTGAAGGTGAGCCTGCACTCCACAGCCACGGGCACTCTTGTTCCACCCTTAGTCACACGTTCAGGGTTACCAAACACAGACGTGCGTCTGTATCGCTGCAGCACCGACTGCACCCACACCCAATCCCAGCCCAGAGATATCCTTGCTCTCCTCCCAGCCCACGAACAGCATTTTCCACCACCCTTAAAAGTGCCTGCACAGAGCCCTACCCCCTCACTGCCTGCAGACAGGGCATGCTGGGCATCAATCACGGAATAGGAGCCTCCAGTAGGACCCTTCTGCTGTGCCCGCAGCACCAGGGGCTCACCCACAGTGCCTGCACCCACCTCTACCAGCTGCTCAGGAGGTTCCCTGGAAGCTGAAGAGGATTTTCCCAGGAGTCAACCCAGCAGGATGTACCCATTTTCCTGTTAGAGCTTTACCTTGGAGTAGGCAAGTGCCAGCTTCTGGAACACAGCATCATCTGGGGATTTACTGTATACGGCTATTCCTTGTTCATCGTCATCGAAGGGGTAATTAACAACCAGGGAACCTGCAGGCAAAACAGGCTTTGGCTCATACTTGTGTGCTTTCCCAGTCATCCCTCAGCGTAACAGAGGAAATTTTTTCCCAGCAAGTGCCAAGTTTTCTGTTTCTCAAGACTTGGCATTAAATAAAGCATTAAAGCCCAGTGGATAGAAGAGACAGAAGCACAGGAAGAGATAACACCACACCTCGTTGGGAAGGAGAACCAAAGCCACAACAACATCAAAGCTTTGGCTCTTAAGTGAAGGAGGGCTGAGCACAACCACATGATAATTGCTTTCACAGAGAAGTGGAAGCAAGGGCAGGAATTTCCTAGAACATGCATGGTGCTTTTGACCCAAATTATGCAGTTTTTCAGCCTCCTGGAGTTTATTGCTGAAGGTTTCCCCAAGGAAGCTGTACTAATAGCACCACGAAACCCCAGACACCACTGCAGCTGGAGACCTGCCAGCCCCCTCACACCCACACATGACACTTCTGCACTACAAACCAAGCATGCTGGCAACAAAGCATCCACCTGCAAGTTACCACAGCTACAAGCCAGCAGACAAAGTGTCTAGGGAGTAAGATGTAATACACAGAGACTTAATTTAGAACGCTCCAAAAGGAGAATTAAATTAGTGCAAATTTCTTAGTTCTGTCATGCCATTCAAGGCAGGGAACCCTCAGGATTGCATTCACTCTATAAATGCTGTGAAGCCTTTAACAGCCACAGCTCTGTATCCCATTCCCAGACCATCTGCTGAGCGATTGCTGACAAGAGAGTCCATCCCCATCTCCCAGATGCTCCCTTCAGAGAAGTGGTTGGGATCTTCCCAGCACCCACTTCAACTCCCTACAGTCATGTTTGGGGACATGATTTTCACCCTCTGTTTCCAGTTTCTACTCCGTCTTGCAGCACGAGAGCTCCCCAGTGCACACCTAGAACACTGTGGCGACGTCCCTGTAAACCCCCATCCCACAAAGCCCAGCACAGAGGAAGGAGTTTGGTTTGGATGTGGTACCTCCGTGCAGGTTTGCTGAGAGCACAAACGGGTAAGACTTTAGCCAGGCCATGACAGCACGAGTTTCTGGCTGTGGAGGGTCTGTCACACGGACAAACTGATCTGGGAAGTTCCTGTTCAGGTCAAAGTTGTTGCTGTTGTTTCTGCCAACGGTACCTCCTTTGTCTCCTGAAAATGAAACACAAGTTCAAGCTCATGCCCTGTGAAGATGTTTCACCCTCTTATTACAGTTTACAAGTATGAGTGAAGAGGGCAGAGAGCAGAGCACAGCACTGGGCTCCCTGCACTCAGAAAGGGGCACCCAGGCCCTCCTCAGAGAGTGGCCTGCTCTGTGCAGCAGTGCCTGGGGGCCCTTTCAGTGGTGCTTGCTCAGGCTCTCAGGGCAGTCAGACCAGCAGAAAGGCACTGAACCATGAACAATCTCTGCAGCCGGATGTCACGACCACAGAAACCTCAGAGCTCACCTTCTCAAACCAGCCAGACAAGTTTTGTTAAACCCAAGCAGAGCTCTGCTTCCAGAAAGTGATTCTGGACGCTCTCTGTTCTGCCAATCTGCAAGAGCCACGCAGTTCTAAGGCTTCCCTGAAGGATGTTTTTGCCAGTTTCAACCTCATGATAAAAGTCTATGTTATCCTTGGACAAGTGCTCTGCAGACAGCCTGGCTCCCACACTGCACTTAGTAAGAGAATGGACCAAAGCACAGCAAGCAAGAGCTGTGTCAAAGAAATGTCTTTTTTCAAAATAAGCCCTGGATTAGCCACAAACCACAAGGGGACCCAAACAGGGGCAGCTCACAGCACTGCTGAAGTATAAGAGCTCTCCCCAACAGCTTCCAGCATCCATCAGAGTCTACCCACTCATCCCACAGCATACACGAGGTCCCTTCACAGCCTCCCCGTGTGGAGAGCACTCCTGCTCCCGCAAGGCTTCCAGATTTCCCAGGGATTCCATGAACCCAAAGGCTTGTTCAGAGAGCTAGGAACCCCACAGATTTCAGCACAGACAGCAATACCTTCCTGGGACTTCTCATAGCCATCAGGGTTCATAGACGGCATGATGTGGATCCGTGTGCTCTGGACCAAGTCAGTCACTTCAGGATCTGTGCCAAAGTTCTTGCAGAGGTACTCGATGAGGTTCAGGAGAAGCTCTCGCCCCACAACTTCATTCCCGTGCATGTTACCGATGTACTTGAACTCTGGCTCACCTGCAGACACAGGGTCACACCGCAGAGACAATTATAACCACTGTGTTACAGCTTGGAGACACCTCACCACCCTGAGCATTGCTCCTGCAGGCTTTGCTGGAGGGCATTTACCTAAAACTCACACTTCTGCTCCCACAACTCCAAAAAGAACAATGTCTCAAGGAAGTCTCATGGTCCTTCTTCCCTAGAGCTCCCTGACTGGCACAGATGTCCCCAGCAACGCTCTAACACAGTGCCACCCACTGCACTTGCACTTTCTATAAAGGATACTACAAGGAACAGCTCGGTCTCTCAAGAGAGATGCCAGCTCTACAATCCTTTTTGCTCTGCCCAGTCTCCCAGGGTAAAGATCTGTCACTTGCATTTGTGCCTCACTAAAATGGATTTCCCACATCACCTGCTTCGTGGACGCCAGGGTTGTCAGAGATCTCCATGACGTAGAGCTCCCGCAGCTCCACGGACTTGCCCACGGAGTAGAGGCGGGTGATGTTGGGATACTCGTTGGCGTAGCGCCGCAGGAAGATCTCCATGTCCGAGAAGTGGTGGTGGCGGAAGTCCACGGGTTGGATGGGTTGATGGACAGAGGTTGGATTTGGGGCCTCAGCCTGCACAGAGGTGGGGGTGACGGTAGTGACAGGAGCAGGCGCTGCCGTGAGCTGTGTGACATTAGGAGCCGCGGGCATCACAGTCGGCTGCAAGGAGAAGTTCACTTCTGTTGCGTCTCCCTCCTTCACCTCGATGTTCTCTTTGGTCACTGGTGTGTAACTGGGAAAAAAACAACTGGCTTCAGCAAGGAGGCTCTGCAGAACAGAGGACAAAAGTCCCTGCAGTCCCCCCATAGCTCCAGACTACTCCCCCCAGCCCAAACACACTGGGATGTTAATGACTGAGAGATTCACAGGGACCGAGCTGATGGGACTCATCTCACTGCCACCAAACCCAGCTCCACTGCTGTCCTTGCATGGCTTAGCAGGGAAGAAGCCTCAGGCATATCACAGAACTGGCCATGGGGCAAGTTACACATTCACACCCAGGCTTGGGACAACACAAACTCCTGTTGGGGCGACCCTACTCCACTTCCTCCCTTTGCACAAAAGTAAGATGCAATTTGATACAAGCAGTCAAACAGAAGTTGACAGAAATTCTGTGCACTCAACAGCACCCTCCTGCAGGAGCAAATACAGCTGCAGCTCTGAGCTGGAACCATTTACTGCTGCAGCTTCCAGCCAAGCCCCTTAAATACACAAGGTGTTTGGGGAGGTGGGAATCAAGAGAAGGAACAGGAGCAGTTGGCAGTGTGGGCACAGGCTGCCACAGAGACATTACCCCATCACAAAAGCAGTCACGTTGTAGGTCCCAGGCACCAGCAGCCGATGGTAATCACCGAATTTCCCTGCGGTGATGTTATGAGCGATACCAGCAACGGCAATGGTCGCATTGTCCAGGCCAGCTCCTGTGACTGCATCCCTCACAAAGCCCTTCACGCCAATGTGGACCTGAGGAAAACAATGCAAGGGCCTGGCTGAAGACAGGCAACATCAGGGGAACTGATGTCAGGCAGCAATGTCCCTGCATGACTTAGGGAGATCTGCACCAATCCGTCCCTCTAACACTGCACCCCACAAGGCCTCTCTCAGCAGAGCTCTGCTATCATGGAGCTGTGGCAGAACCACAGAGAAACACAGCAGCTTTGTAGCCACCGACCTCCAAACAGCAGCTGCAGCATCTGTGTTACCTCACACAGCAAACAAAGCCAGGAGGGCACCTGAACACGGTGCTCCCAGCCCACCACGGACACACAGGTTTCACAGCTGCCACACCCAGCCCAGCCCTCAATACCTTCTCAATGAAAGCCAGGAGAGATTCCTGGTTGTTCTCCCACTCCTTTGGAAGCTCGGAAGTTGGTGGGTATTTGCAGCAGGACAGCTCCAATGTGATCTCAAAGCAGTTGGCCCACACGTAGTTGTAATCCTGCATCCCACCTGAGAAAGGGAGGCAGAGACATGTTCCAAGAGCAATGCACACACATCCCACCAAGGGATGCTATTTCTCCTTGTCCTTCAGCCCCACACAGCATCTCCCCAGGATGCTGTCCCAGCTCCAGAGTGAGCAGCCTAAGGAGAAAAGTCAGGTCAGATTATCATGACAGCCTGTGTTGTAACTGGAACACTGGGCCATTCAGATCAGCCACAGGCAGCTCAAAGTGACAGTCCCTTTGTCTCACTGCTCCATCAGCTGAACTCATCAGCACAGCTCTTGGGAACTCATACAGGTTCATTTTACATTTCCAGACATGACAAACCCAGTGTGCCAGGGCAGGCACACCAGACTGAACATTCCAGCTGCCAAGTCCTTCCCTGCGCATGCCAAGCTACCTCCAGACACGCCAGGTCTGCCTGCAAGAGAGGTTACTTCACTCAAAATGAGTTTGAGGCCTTTGATACAAAAGAACACCAGACTATCAACTTGGGAGTTGGCAGCTCAAATCTGCACACTGGAATCAGTTTCAAGGACCACACAATTGTTCTCCCAAAAGCCTCTTAGCAAAACTCTAGACAGGATGAGAACAATGCTTCCCCTTCTCTACTTCCCCAGGCTGCTCTTTCCTTATCCAAAGGTCTGCACCTGACAAAGGTCCACCTGAGAAAGTCTGAGAAACTTGTTCTTGGCCAAGTCACCAACCTCCTCCCACACTTCCTCTGTAAGGCAGCAGTTTCAAATCAATTTAGGATGTTGCAACACCTGGAAACAGTTTTTTAGCTCAGTGCTAAACCAGGCAAACCTCGGTGAGCACCAGGAAACAGGAACGCACAGAGCTGATTCCCAGTATTAAGCTCATCTTACTGTTCTTGCCCTTCAGAGAAACCACAGGCACTGCTACGAATCAAAAAGGTCACCTTGTCCCAGCAAGTGTCCTGAGCCCATTTGCTGAAGTTTATATTCAGCCCTCAGGAAGCAAAGCTGTTTCTCAAACAGGACTGAATTGCACCAGCAGGACTTGAGGACTGCAGGTATCAACACTCACAATTTGGAGCCCAGACTTGAGCGTGCTGACGAGGACTGCAAACGTTCAGCCCTCTAAACATTACTGGGAGCTTTCAAGAGTAAGAAGGACATTCCAAAACCTCCCACATGTCTGTGAAACAGGTTTCAGAATCACCCTGCTAAACCCCACCACATGACAGTAGCCAGATGACCACATGAAAGAATTGCTCTCACCACCCAATCAGGCAGTTGTGTCAGTAAGGAAGACACCACACTACGTTTTTTGTGTGCTGACAACGTCTTCTGGCTTTCACAACCTTATTTAGTTATAACGCAGGCAGACTGGTGTGTCACAGCCTTGGCCACCACTTCCTAGACAGCTCCATCCCAACCTGCACACTGCACCAGAGCACTGCAACCAGAGCCCTGAGACCTCCAACCAACAGAAAGACTCCCACCAGTGTCACCCGGACAGAGGGGCCCAGAATTTCCTCTGGATGAGTTGAGGGAGTTGAACTGACTCTCAGAAGTCCCTCTCTCAGAGAACAGCGATGCATTTTCTCCACAGGAGGCAGATGCCAAGTCCAGGACGAGGAAAGCAGAAAGCCTGTGGCAGTTATCATGGCACCAGCCTGCAGAGCCCCAGCAGGAAGGTCTGTGAGAAATGCAGATTTTGTGCACCCATCCTTTGCTTGGCCCACTGAAGTGCTGCATTAGTGCTGTGCCAATAGAGCTCATTTACTTCGAGCAGTTTCCTAATCATTCACAAGCCCCTTGAAGTGAGGGACCCTCCGTGGCCAATTAACAGCCAGAATGGATCAATATCCTGATGCAAATGCACTGCCTGGCATTGGCAGGGGCTCTGTTAATGCATGGTCAGGAACAGGGGAAAAACAGCAGCACTTGACCAAGCAGAGGAGGCTTCTAACAGAGGTGGTGGCCCAAAAGGTCAGGGACCACTGCCCTGAATTCAACAGCCCCACTTGCAGCTGGGTAAAGCAGGGATGGACTGGCAGCATAAAGTAGGATTTAGAACAGGCCCCTGGGAAGGTGTGTGGGATGGTATCACAACAAAGATGTCCCAGTTCCTTTCGGTTCTCCTGGGAGTGTGCTGCTAAGGGAACACGGAGCTTTCACTGCAGCAAATCACAAGTCACTTGCAGCCAGGAGAGCGCTGCAGCTTGTGCATGGGCTGACACCAACACAGGAAAGAGACTTTTCCATCCAGCACAGGGGGCCACGAAGTGTTGGAGGACTTTCCAACTCCGAAACTCAGTTCAAGGGGTTAGAGAAACAAGGCCTGTGAGTCTGATCCACCCTCAGCTTCATTCAGCTCCTGTTACCAGCCTCAGAACAGGCATGCACAGCAGGCTGCTCTCTCGCCAGTAAACACCACGCCGAGTGAAACGATTTGCCAGCCCATAACCATCTGCTCCTAGCAGGACGTTAATGCATTTGAAAACATCCATACGCAAACCAGAGCCATTATGAAACATATTTAGTGCTTCATCTGCCATTCAAGCAATTTTAGGACAGATGCTCACCCATAATAGAGCAGCAACGGACTGAATTAGAGCTTGCTACATCAATTCTGGTAAAACTGTCTCTTGGAGAAAGTAGTCCACTGCATTCTTGAAAATTTGGATTGTATCCACTGCACATATTTGGCCTTCACATGGCTCTGCTGCAGAGCAGGACAGTTATTTTTACAGCATGTGGAATTACGTATTTTCCCACATACCATCTGCACAGCCTCCCCTGCCTATGCAGAGACCCAGAGGGGTGAAGAGAGACCTGTACTCAGCCTGCCATTAGCAGGGCACTACAGCCATGGAGCAGAGCAGAAAATACACACCTGAGGTAGGAAACTGCCAGACTACAGTGCTTCTACTCTGTTTGGGTAATATCTGGGATAACCTGTTGGATTTACTTCAGCATTTCGATCACGGGGGGGTCTTTTAGCCCACGCTGTGAAAAGTTTCAGCCTCCTCACGAAGCACCATTCCCCTTTCTGTCAGTGAGCAGCTTAGTGTCACAGCAAGTCAGCCCCTGGCTGGCAGTAGGTCACAGAAATGCCCAGAACAAACCTCTCTCCTGCTCTGACCCACTCCCTGAGCATCAGGACTGAGCTTCAGGCAGGGATCCCAGACCTCCTGCAGCACAAACGCTGCGGAGCTCACACGGACAGGGGGGCCTCTGTTCCCTGACAAGCTCAAACCAGGAGAATGCAGCTCTCTAGAGTCAAGCCTGAGGATCCAGATGCCATAAATACTCCACGTGCCAGGAGAAGCCTGCCAGGCCAGCCAAGAAGGACTCTACTTTCAAACGGCACTATGCAGAAAACTAATTCCAGCCCTCACTGGAGCAGACATCAGCAGATAAGGAACCTGCAGCTAAGTAAAAGCAGAAAAACGGTCGTGTCTGCTCTGCAGAGAGAGCAGATGGCACCAAGCAAGCTGGAGACATGATTCAGTATGTGGCACAAGTTGCTGACTCTGCTCAGAACTGATTGTCTCATAGCATGGGACTGAGTGAGCACCAGCAGCAGCACCAAGCAGGCAGAGGAATGTTCTGGTCCATTAGTCTGCAATCATTAAAACTCAGAGAAGGTGAGGTTTGGGCCTCCAACTGCAGCAGCTGCATGACCCAGAGCAGCCCAGCCCAGCAGCCTTTTCTCAAAGAGAAGGGCAGAGTCCTCCCAAGAGCTGCACCAGCACAGCACTGCCCAGCAGTTCATGATAGATGTGAAAAGACACTCAAACCACCAAGCCAAGACTTTCCTCAAGAAGAAAAAATACTGCAGCAAAACTTTTATGAAAATACAAGCACATAAGTGCAGCAAATTGTGCATATCCCCAGAAAGACATGGCTGAGAGCTTCTGTGAGACCTCACTCTGTGCAAGTGCCTTCTGCCATGCCCAGGAAACAGAGATCACCACAGTGATGCCACACTGTTCTCAGCACTCATTTTAACTGCTCTGAGCTGGATGCCACTAAAAGCTGTTTGGAAGCTCAGTGTGGCTGGTAACCACAGTCAAAACAACCCAGCAAGCACACAGGTAACCTAAATCCACTTTCAGCCTGAGAAGTGCCTCCCAGTAGACACCAGAAACATCTCACACACTTGGACATCAGAGAGTCAAACTAGCAAGAAAATAACTTTTAGGAAGGGACTGCACGTAAAAACAAACCTTCCAAGGCTGCCCAAAAAACATGCTCATGCTGAATTTAGTTTCTGATCTGGATCTCTTAACACAATGGCAAAGCACATCCTGCCCACAGATAAGATGAGAGTGGTTTCTCAACTGCTCTCCGTACCCCAGCCCAACTTTGCATGCGTTCCCTTGATCTGAACCGGACACTCGGTAGTTAAAACCCCCAAAGGTTAAAAAGGAAGAGCAAGAGCATGCACACCAGAGATAGCCCCTAAAAAGCATCCCAGTTGCCAACGTGCTTATCTGCAGCAGCTGGAATGCAGGAGCCAAACTCAGCTGTCTGGCAGAGGTCCATCTTTCTCTGTGCACACTTGACCTTAGCAATTACTCTCATGGTTTGTACTTGCCACCTCGATCTGACACATGTAAGAGGCTGTTTGCAAACTCAAATGGAAGTTAATGGAGCCTGGCACCAGCATAAAACTGAACTGGTAACGCCGGGACAATGAATCCCGTGGCAGTTTGCTCTCCAGCATGTTTGATTTCACATGATAAAATGCGGCAGGAAAATTTCCACCTGTTGAAACACTGCGTTCTCATTTCTTTGTTTTTCCTGGCTTTAGTTCTGTTGGAGCCTGTGGGAGTCTCTCCCGGCACAACCTGATCTGGAGGCCTCGAGCACGTGCCCCGCACTGCTCACAGAACCGTGAGCTCTGGTTATCTACCTCTAGAGCTCAGCTCAGGGACTGGGATTTCCCCAGCCTCATTTCACCACACATTTCACTTCTGCAATCACTGGGAAAGGCCTCCTGATCCAAGCACGAGCCTCTGCAGTCCTTGGCACAGAGCTGAGCAACTCGGATGACTCAAAACAGCCTCTCTGATGGTTTTCCTGCTTCTGTCACACCACTTACAACTGACTCCCCTCCGCCTGCTCTTCATCCACTACTAAAAATAAACATTAAAACCTACAATCCCAAAGGGGTGAATTGACACAACATCAAATTACATGTGTGGTATTGGTCAGTTCACCCGTGCTCTCCCCGGTTACATTTCATACTAATTCCTTGGCTCTGGGGGAACTGCTCCAAGGGCTGCTGTCACCCTCAGCAATATTCCACTCTAAGAGCCCACATCAGTGCATCCTCCCTGCAATCTCTGCCCGTGAGTCGCCTACAGCCATCCGTGCTGAGCCCCAGATTGTGGCTTGGCACCGAGAAAGGGTTTGTTTCTGCAGAGACTGGGTGCTGGAGGCTGTTGGGTAGATATAAACCACAGCGATGGCAGCACAGAGCAATCTGGTCTGCAGTTTACACCTCTTATTTCTTGTGAAAGGAAAACGGTGCCAATTCTTTGTCCTGCTGGCAGAGCAAAGGCAGCCTGGAAGGTTCACACACCAGAACCACAGCCACAGCCACCAACCAGGAGGATGAAAAAAGTCATCCCTGCAGTGAACACTGCTGCTCTCTGGGGTCAGGGGAACACAGACTCAAAGCTCTGGAATAACTTTCCCCCCAGAGCACACCCAATCCACTTCATTACAAGGACAGAAGACCTCAGAGCTGCAGTTAAGAAACCTCCCAACTGAGGTGTTTGCCGCTAACAGCCACCACAACAAGGCAGCAGAGATCATCCAGGATATCCTGTTCCCTCATAAGCCAAGTCACCAGATTACACAAACTTTCCTCCTGCTGGACTTCTCACAGCAGCAGAATGAACCTTGAGCCAGCAAACAGGAGGGCTGGTGTGCTCAGCAGAGTAGAGGGAAGGAGACAGCTGGCACAGAAAGAGATCAAACCGCATCTTATTTGAACATGACGTCTTATTTGCCCAGTGAAATCCCGGGGAATGATTCAGCCACTGCTAAAAATCAAGCCTTCCTCTTCCAGCTCAGAGATTATGTGTTCAGGCCCTATAATGGATCCCTCTCCAGCCTTCCCAAGCAAGCTGGATGCAGGATTAACACAGGACTCTGCTGCAAAGCCCATGTTCCAGAAAGACACCGTCTTACTAGAAATGGTTAAGCTGTAAGCTCTGAAGGATAAACAACACTGGCTGTCACTGCTTGCTCAGCACTTCTGCCATCATCCCTCAGCCACAGCACAAGGGAAAGCAGAGCAGCAAAGCAACAAAACTCCTTGAGACCATTTCTGCAACTTTTTTGTTGTGTTCTCACCACAGAAGTTCCTGCCCTGTCTGGCGAGGCCGTGGCTGTACAACATCCAGCAAGGGGGCACAGCAATGGGGTAACTTGGGAGCTCCCTTTTCCATGAGGGCTTCTCCTCACATAAATTATTATTTCAATTTTCAACCAAACCAACACACACAGAGCAACCCGCTGTGTGGCTGAGCCAGGCTAATAACCTCCACCTGCACAGGCAGAGTGGTGGCACCAGGAGGTAATCTGCTCCTATTCAGCTCACTGCCATGCGCAGCTGCCTAATGGAGGGATCAGGAGCTCTCCTAGAGGCTCCAGCAGGCCAAAATTCAGATCCCTTCTAGGTCTCCCACGCTGGTGGATGAGAACAGGACATGCAGGCTGTTCACCCTCCACACAGGTCTACAAGTAGAGCAGTCCATGGAAAAGCTGCCGACCCCACTTCCAGCAAGAATTCCTCGGTTAGCTGAGACCACGTATCTGAATTTTACACAGTTTTACACCAGGCTGTTCTATAATCACAAAATTACAAGTTCAGAGGTTAAAAGACCTCACAGAACACTGGCATCAATTTAATACCTTTAACAATAATTTCCTCTTTCCTGTATCAAAATTTAGCAACCGTCAAGAGTCCCACAAGAGTTCATTTGGCAAATGAACCCTCCCACGTGCAGGACAACTCTCCACCACCTAAGGGGGTCAGGAAGAACCCTTCAGTTTGCTGTGATCTCTTCCCTACAAACACCTCCCAAGCTGTTACTCATCAGCTGATGTTCCCATGATGCCACTTCTCTTCATTTCAAGCTGCTAGAACGCGTTCAAAGCTAAAAGTATCACTTAACCCACAGTCCTTTCCCCCGTGACAATCACCACTGGTCTGGATGTGAGTTCTCAGGTGAGCACAGCTTACCTTCTACGTCATACCACTGGGCACCATTTGTGATGCCATCTGGGAAGGTCTCTCCCTCCTCTCCAGGGCAGTTGGGTTTGCCAGTTCTCATGATGGGGTGATGTGATGCGTAAGCTTTTGCCAAATATCTGAAGACTTCATCATCAGCAGATTTGCTGTAGACTCCTGTGGGCCTGTGCGTGGGAGAGTCGTCGTAGGGGTAGCTTGCCACCACGGAGCCACCATGGAGATTGCCAGAGAGCAGAAACCTGGGGTTGGGAAGGAAAGGGAGAAAAAGTCATACTGGAAACATTTCAACAGGAAGCTGGCTACAGCAACCCAACCAGTTATTCTGCTGCTTTCCCACCCAAACCACGCTCTCAGGAGCCTCCAAACTCTGTTTGGGATTAATGAGGCAAAACGCACACACTGGAAGTGGAATCAGTTGGACCCTGCTCCATCAGCCCTGTGCAGGGAGCTCACCTGGGGCTCCAGCTGCACCAAGGTTAACAGACACACACCCGTCTGACACTCTGTCAGGTACTGCTGGACATGACACCCTATCCTGCGAGACGTGTTCCAGCCTCCAACACAGCGAGCAGCATTGTCAGAGGGACTGAACAGCGTCCAAGTGAGAGCACAGCGGGGAAATCTGCAGATTTTTGCAGTAACCCAACTCTCAGGACTGGCTGAGTGGCTCACCAAACTGACATCTGGCATTTCTGGAGATGGAACAAGTTTTCTGCTGCAGCCTAAGACTGAGCCCCCAAACTCGGTGACAGACAAGCGCACAAAGCAATGTACACAGCTCTTGTCAAGCTCTGAGTACACCTGGTATGTGCAACAGAATCAACTCACAAATAAAATCTGGATGTAGACAGAGCTGTTAAAACCCCCAGGCAGAAAATATAGCAGGGCATGCCCCATATCCCCTTTCAGTTTGATCACAGGCAGCACAAGCTTTTCAATGAATCCCAAAGGTAATTGTCTCTGTTCTTCCTCTTCCCACCAAACACAGCACTGAGGGGAAAAAGAGCTCCCTGTGCATTTGCTCAAATGGGATCTGGTTTCCAAGCAGAGGTAATGTGACCAATACCTTTACCTTGCTTTAAATAGTGCACACAAATTGCATTACACCCACTATCTCCCTTTTTAATCAAACGGTTCTGTTTACCCATTCATTTTTCTATCAGCAGTTATGTTAGTCTAACAATTACACCAGTATTAACTGGTGCTGCCAGGCAGAGGGACACACAAAGCACCACGTTCTTCCTGTTTCACCCTGGCTGACAGCAAATCCCACCTCACATGCTAAGAGAAAAAAAATAAAATAAAAAGCTCAAGGTGTTTTCAAAATTATATAAAGAATGCACATGAGATTCCCTAGTAACTGATTTTGAACTGAACCAACTCTAGAGGGATTTAGTGCGAAGTGCTGCACCAGAGCTGTCCTAAAGGATTGTTAGGACAAGCAGTTACTGGTGAAGTTCCTGAAACTGCTCTAGAGCACCATCCCCATGGGCACTGCCATCCACCAAGTTTTAATAAAGATCATTTATTCACTCAAATTTTGTTTCCTAAACTTGAGCAAACATTATACCATGCTGAACGTTGTGTGTGTTGGTTGGAGCCAGTGCACTGTTACCCCCTCTCCATCTCTTTCTATCCCTGTTTGGGGAAGAGGGCCACAGTTTGCTGCAGTGCATTGCTGCTTTCTCTGCACAATTTCCCACACTTGGTTGCACTGACTTTTGTGGTCTGGACCTCACGCGGTTCTCTGAAGAACACACGGCAAATGAAGAATCAGTGCCCAGCCTGGCCACTGCACTTTCTGGGGCTGCCCCAGACCCCCACATCAGAGCTGGGCTTCGAAGGCACCATCTCTCCTTCTGGGCTGCCCCCGCTCCAGGCACAGCAGCTTCCCACTGTGCTACGCCTTAGGATGGGGAGAGCCAAACAGGTCAGCGTGCATGCTCGAGGCTCAGTCCCACGTGCTTCAACTGAACAGATGGGGAAGGCGGCTGTAGAAACAGGGCCTGTCTTTGGAAATGCTGCTGCATAGAGCATTATTTCTAAATCCAGGGAACGTCCCACGGAACACAAAGATGAGGGGAAGCCCTGTCCAACACAACTTTGTTCACACGGTCGTACACGGACCAGCTGCACACTTAACCCCAAATATTTCCAGCATCCCACAGCTTGTGGAGAAAGCATTATTGGCCCTAAGAGCAAGATCCACCGACAAGCTCACAGTGAAGCAGGAGAGAAGTGTCCAGCCACAGGCTCGGGGAGATGGGACACATGCAGATGGCCATGGAGGCCAGAATAGCTGGGTGTGTGCAGGGCACAAGCTGTGCCCTGAGGGGCTGGTGCAGCTCCTTAGCAGGTGCACAAAAACTGGGGCCACCAAATGCTCTCCGCAGCACAGGACGGTCCCGGCTGCGATGAAGAGCCGACGCAGGGAGGCTGGCTGGGGATAAACAGGCGGGGAAGTTGCTTCTCCTTCCCCCCAGGCCCTGCTAGGGAGCACCGGGAAGGGTTGGAAGCTGGCTGACACCCCCGGGGAGCGAAGCCGAGGGTCTTCACTCCCCGGAACAGCGCGCCGAGCAGGGGGGACCGGGCAGCACTCACCTGTTGCGGCGCATCCAGTCGATGAGAGCTCGCACCTCGGGCACGGGCTCCAGGTTGGGCTCGGCGTCCCCGAACTGGTCGGGGAAGCTGCGGTTGAGGTCGCGGCCGTGGCTGTTCTCCCGCCCGCCCTCGGCGCCGCCGCCGCCGCCGCAGTCGCCTTCTTGGGCGCGCTCGAAGCCGTCGGGGTTGAGGCTGGGCAGCAGGTACAGGTCGGTGGTGTTGAGAAGGCGGACGATGCGCTCGTCGCCGCCGGCCCAGCCCCGCACCAGCTCCCAGGCCAGGCGCAGCAGCAGCGGCCGCGCCAGCGGCTCGTCCCCGTGCATGTTCCCCACCAGCTTCACCTGCGGCCGCCCGGGCAGGGCCGCGCCGCCGGGCGGCTCGTCGGGGCGCTCGGGGCCCAGCCCGGCCGTGAGGCGCAGCACCCACAGCGGCCGATTCTCNCGGCAGAGGGGGCGGTGCCGCTGCCCCGGGGGGGCGGGACCTGCCCCGCACCCACCAATCAGCGGCGGCCGCCGGGGAGGAGCCTGCAGGGCGGGGCGGTAAGGGACCAATGAGAGGCGGCGAGGGTGTTACGTCACCGGGATGGGTGTTACCGTGCGCCGCGGCGCCCCCTGCGGGCCCCGGCGCTGCCCCGGCCCGGCCGCGGGGCTCAGCGGGAGCGGAGCGGAGGCACTGGCGCTCCCCGCAGAGGGGGCTCCGAGGGCAGGGGGGTTCCGTCCTCCCTCGGGACAGCGCGGCCTTTGGCTCTCCGCGCTCGCTGTTTGCCTTCACGAACGCCTCCGCATGAGCTGTTCCACGGCGCTCACCGCTGCGGGAGAGGTGAATAACCCAACACGGAGTTATTGCGCACAGGGGGACAAGCAGCAGCGCCGGTACCTCGGAGGGGTCACGACAGGCCTCTCCTCTCCAACGGATAAAGCCGGAACACCAACCAAGACCTGGGGAGGAAGGATGGGGTGGCCTTTGCCTGGGCACGGTGACAAGTTTGTGGGTCACGGGACATGAGGTGTTGCTCCTGGTGCCTCCGTCTTCCTGGCGAGAAGAGCGTGTGGCCAGCCCTGAGCGAGCTGCCTGCTCAGATCGGACCTCTGGGGATTAAAGTCACTCTGAACAGCGTGATGCTTGCGTTGCATGTGGCTGTGACTGCAGAGCCATGAGCCTCAGAAGAGATATAAACAGTACTTTGGGGTTTCCTCCATCTAATTCTCTTTGTGAGGCAGGTGAGATGATAAGGACTAAAGGCAGGACCCCTTACTCTGCAATAATCACCTTGCGATCCATAAAACAATGAAAGTCTCCATCTTCGACAGCAGATTCCTGTCAATTCCTGTTTAACTTTTCAGTAGTATCTCATGTACACATCTGCTTCCCAGCTCTGGCATTTCCTGTTGGAGACACAAACCCCAAGTCTAGCACATAAAACTGATTTTCAGTGGAACCATCAGTGGTATGACTCCTTCATCTCACGGCATTCCGGGATCCTTTGCGCAAGAGATCAGATGACGCAAAGTCGTGTGTGAGCCGAGCATGGTAGAGCATCAGAAGGGCCCCGAGGAAAGGGAGACTAAACTGGCTTCCCTTTCTTGGGGCTCATCTGTGCTGCACAATTATTAGGAGAGGAACAAGTAGGAAACAGGGAAACATCAAAAAGATGCCCCAGATGAAATGAAACTGGAAAAGCCAAAAGACCTTGGCCATCAGGATGTTCTTAAACCAAAAGGGAGAAGGAATGTCAAGAGGGAATTTGGCTGTTTTGGAAGGGATCACCACTGTATAGCTTTAAGTCCTCGGTCTACAAATGAATTGCTCTGGATTTACCCAGAGTAACTGAGCTCATTTCCCTTTTTAGCTGATAAAAGCTCAGTTGTCTGGAACTCCAACAGGCCAATTGTAAAAGCAGCATGTGGCAAAGGCTGATGAGTCACCAGCTCATGTGCTCAGCAGCCAGTAGCAACAAACCCTTCACATTTCCTTAGGCCAGCCGAGGACAGCGCTGACTTCCACATCCCTGGGTGAGCAAATACGCAGGTTGGGGACTGATCTGCCTCCTCCTTCTCTTCCTCCTCCCTTTCCTCTTCCTCTCCCTCCTCCTCCTCCTCATCTCTGCCTTGTGCCAGTGCTGTGGCACTCAAAAAGGTGGTTACTCAGGAGCTGTGGCTTTTGCCTGACCACACTCCACAGTGCTTCCAACCATGGAGCAGGAATGTGATTTTCTCCTGAAGATCGGCAGCAAACGGTCCCCCGTGAACTGGAAAGATGGAGCAGCTCAGTCTTTGCAGAATCCTCGCAGAGGGAGCGAGGGATGACCCCACAGCAGGGAAGTTAAAACTGCTAATACTGTTTGGCACCACATCACAAGATCAAATCAGCACTTGGTTTTCCAGCAGAGCACTTCCAAGAAATCCCACTGGTGATGAAAGTTCCTAGGTAGACAAAAATATCTGAGGTCCAGGCTGTAGAGCAGCCACAGCAGAATAGAGTCTTGAAAGAGAAGCAGCTCTGGGAATTCTGCTAGGGAATGTCCTGTACCGGCCACCGGCATGAAACAGGCACCAAGTTTAGCATCCTCCCCAGTCATGAGTGTGGCTTCAGCCTTCTACAGGATTTACTGTCTCTGAGCTTCTGCCAAGGTGATCACAGCGATCTCATCCGGTTTGCAGCGCTCCCAGGTGACTTTGCTCCCCGCCAGCTTCCGTGGGTGGGTACCCAGCAGGTGGCATCCACGTCCAACACTTGCGCTGGAGCCTCACCTTCCTGGAGGCTTCTCTTCTGCTTTATTTATCCAAGGATCTGTTTCTTCATTAATGCCTATTTTTCGCTTGAATTTATTTTATCATTTCAAAATATTCACTGGTTTAGTGCTTCTTTAACCTTATTGCTTCCCAAGGATAAAATTCACTCATCAGCCCTCTGCATTCAATGGCACAGCATGTGACCTTTATATAAGGGTCATCAGAAAATAGATTTAATAACAAATTTATGAAAAAAATACTTGAAATCTGTCTGTCTCACCACTGAGAAATATGTTGGGTCTAGGCTGGGAGAAATCAGGGCACATCACATCTCCATAATCTTTATACTTGGGAAAAATAGGTTTTGTGGGAGGGAACAGGAGTGCTGAGTAAGTTCAAGCAGCATTCCCTGACAGCCTCGCTTTCCAGCCCAGTTATTTGGCAAGGAGAGGCACTGGATTTGGGTGTTACAGTCATCCTCCAACAATGGAAATGTTGCAAAATATGTAGCACCACATATTAAGAAGGGATTAGAAGTAGGGAACCACAAGGAGTAGGAAGACAGGAGCAGCCTTAGAGCAGAGCCTCAGGCACTATTGCAGAAACATGTTTTCTGGAGCAGGATTACAGCCATGTTACAGCCTTTGTTTGCTTGACAAAACCATAGATACAATCCCGGGTTTCCACACGTCTGAGCAGATCCTGCCATGCCCCCGGCTCCAGGAGCAACCATCAGCCCTCAAAACTCTGCTGAGCATAAATCAATATCTCATCTGCCAGTGAGAGTGTGGAGGATTAGGAGTTGTTCTCCCTGCTCCTGCAGGCACCGAGGAGATCCACGCAGAACCCAAACTGCTGGGAAGTCTGGAGTTGGAGGTTAAGAGACCCAATGGAAAAAAAAACTTCTGCTCAATCTCTATCATGTTCTAAATCTTCTCTTCTCAGGTTTCTAAGGCTTGGATTACACCCAGGAATAGACTGGTGCTTATTAATTAATTCCTTTGAGGCTGTTCAGAGTCATATTTAACAACAGTCTTATTCTGGGTTTGTTGGTCCAGCGTTGCCATAAGGATGACAAGCAGGGACCGGTGTGGTGGATTACTGACTCTAGCCCATGGTCTGTCTAATCCAGCCTTGGCAGTGCAGATCCAAGTACCTCAAATGTGAGGCTTGGATCCTTTGCTGTGCAGAGTTATGGAGTACTTGCCTCCCTGAAGAGGTTCCTCCCAGTCTGAGTCATTAGTGGCTGCTTTACATTCTGGAACATGAGGTTTACGTCCCTCCAAAACGTAATGGAAAGGTGGAGAATGCAACCCACAAAACTCTAGACCTCAGTAATTAGACACCCACAAGATTAATTACACCCTGTATAAAAAGAAAAGTGTAAAAAGCCGTTGCGAAAGTAACTCTTACCAGGTCTAAACAGCTGCCTTTCAGTGCCTCTGGCCAGGTAACAGCTTGATTTTCTAGTCCCTCTTCCTTCAGCAGATTCCGAAGCCCATTGCAAAAGAGAACACTGCCATTGCTCCAGAAGAACCTCAGCTCACCTCGCTGCCTGCCATGGACCTGCTGGGACAGAGTTTGACCCAGGTCCCAGTTGGTGCTGGGCCTCACATCATAACAAACCCCCCACAGAATAGCTGTTGTCTGACAATCTTTTCCCTTACTCTCATTTCTACATTAAAAGAAATACTCCCAAACTCCACTCTTTCCTTCTATACATCCTCACTTACTCCCAACACTTCCTTCTTCTCCAGAGTGTCAATCGGTGCAGTGCAGTGACCAGAGGGAGCACGGACTTCCCTGCACTCTCCTGCCTTTGGCTCACGTTGTGGAAGGAGCACGTGAGCTGTTTCCCAGCCCATTCCTTTGAAACCCTCTCGATTTCATCTCAGCTTAATTCCAAACCACAAAGTTCACTTTACTCCTAGGAAGAGCATTTGGATTGAAGTTTGTACTGAACCATAAGCCAACGTTTAGTTGAATACTACAAGGACAGGACAGTTTTCTGGAAAGGAGACTGAGAACTCTCTCTTCAAGGGACTTCTGTACGCATATACTTTTTTAACTGAGAATGGTTCCCTGTTGGTTTTAAGGGTAAACCCATAAACACAGAAAGAGTTATACTAAGAAACACTCAAAGGTGACCCTTGTTTGCAACAGCCCCACAAATAACCAGTGCTGTGTGCTCCTGTGCTGTGTGTGCAGGCAGCAGCCCCAGCGCAGGAGCCCTCCCTGCCCACCTCTGTGCCACTGAGCTGGGACACGGCGTCCACAGGCAAAGAAAACGCCAAGGACACATCCCAGGCTCCTCCTGCTCATGAAATGCACTTTATGGCTCTGCTGAGCCCATTCCTGATGAGTGATGTGCCTGCAGGGACACTGGCAGCAGTAACAACACGTTTGAAGGCTGCGAGGACCCCGTGCTTTGCGTCCACGTCACCGTCACCCTGCTGAGGTACAAGCAGCACTCTCAGACAGATTTCCACGTAGCCAAGTGCTTCAGTTGTGCTCTGGGCACTCACAGCCCGGGCACACCTGTCCCAGCAGAGGGGACAGCTGGGACAGACCCCCTGGCTCTATGCTGGGGGGTGCCCAGGGCTGAGCTAAGCACAGGAGCAGCCTGAGGGTACACACTGGTGAGCAGGACAGTGTCTGCTCTCTCCTCTGCCAACATGCAGTTCAAAGTCTGAATCAGTGAATTTTCTCATTTTCCACTCAAAGGAGGACATGGCAACAGAGCTTTGGGCAGAAAGGGACAAATCAGAGTCTACTCCTGCTCTAGGATAATCTAGGATAAAATCCCTGTGGCTTGAAACAGTGCTGTGAACACCCAGAAAGCTGGGAAAAAAAGGTATTATTTTTGGCTGAAAGTCTTTATGGCTGATGCAGGAACTCTCTCATTAGTTACTCATTGCCTCAGCAAGTCTCATAAAACAGCCAGCAGAGCCCAGCAAATACTTTTCTTCAGTGTTCAGGGAGCTCAGAAATCCAGGAATTGAACGAGGCCTTGAACCCATTTTATGGACTCACTTCTTACGAACTACCATAAAATATTAAAATTCAGACCCTATAAATAAGGAGGGGAAAGAACTGTGCATTTCCCAGCAGAAGCAGCCTCTCCAGAGACTCATCCCAAGGTAAGTCCAGTGCTACCCGATCCAGAGACGGGTTCCCCTGACTGCCAGGTGACTGGAGACAACAAACTCATGGAATGGAGATCAGAGACATAAACCCCCCTTGAATCTGCTCTGAACTGGAAAATGCCCTGCAACAATCGGACTCAGTTTATTCCCTGCTGACCCTGTCCCCGCTGTGAAGGCTCTCCCCAGGGTGTCTGATGGCAGCAGGGATTAACCTCTGCGAGCCCTGAGCAGAAGCAGCAGTGCTGTGACCCTCTCTCCAACAGAGCCAGCCGGGCCCCTCCGAGATGGCGCAGAGACGCAGCCTCGCCGTCCCCTACGGAGCGCCCGTCCTTGCCATTTCCTTCCTGGCATGTGTGGCCACAGGTAAGCAATGGAAAAATCCATCCTGGCTTTGTCCAAGCCCCATCACACCAACTATTGAAACTGCCCAGGGCTGGGTGATGTGCCACAGCAGCATCCCAGCTTTTGAGTGTTCTGGAGGTCATCCCCAGAGGACTGTCTGAAAACTGGTCTCTGATTTGAGAGTAGCAGGGAAGGGAATGGGGAAGCTTCGGTGTTTTCCAACACTATTGCAGCAGGGATGACGAGGCCATAGTTTCCAAACCTGCTCTAAGCAGTGAGAAGTGTGATAGCTTTGGCCACCTGGGAACACCTTCAGACAGGGACCTTCAGACTTCTTTATATTCACAGGGCCTTAGTACCTTTATATTCTGAGCTATATTTTTAATTCATTATTCTATGGCCCAGGCTGCAGTAGCGAGTTTCATCCCATTACAATAATTTATTTCCCATACTGGTTGCTCAGTTTAGTATGTCCTGAGGTTTGTACCTTTGACAAACTGCAGCTCTGCAACAGCCAGGATACAGCTGAAGGGCTGATTAACCAGTTTATACTCCCAAGGGCATCCAGCTCCAACTGAAAAACAGAGTATCAAACAGTGGGCACAGTGGTGCTGCAGCAGTGATTGGCAGCAGGAGGGCGATGGGATGGGAATGACCTTTTGCTGGGTGTCACGTGGTCACTCCTGGTTTCAGACATTTTGTTGGCACAGGTCAAGCCTCGGTGTTCTGGCAGTCAGCCGCAAAAGCCTGATTTTTATTTTAAATAACTGTGAAGGGAGCTTTGAGATGAAGA
The DNA here is from genome assembly GCA_013397725.1 of Rhagologus leucostigma. Taxonomy (NCBI): domain Eukaryota; kingdom Metazoa; phylum Chordata; class Aves; order Passeriformes; genus Rhagologus; species Rhagologus leucostigma. Next base: position 254,009 of record VZTD01005243.1, read on the forward strand.
CAGCTTCTTGTCTCAAAAACTAACATTCCACCTGAAAACAGCTGTTAGATTGAAACCTGAAAGTCTCATCCCTCCTCCAAGGTCGAGGCCTGGAGAAGTGAGCAGGGCGGCTTTTGTGGGAAGAGTATGGCTTAGGATGCTTAATGTCCTTGTCCTCCTTCTTCTGCAGGTTTGGAGCTGTCTGTAAATAACCACGCTGCTGACTTCACCCTGTCTACAGCGCTTGGCCCTCCCATCTCCCTCTCGTGCCTCGTACACAACAGCAGTCAGGCCGAGGAGCTGCTCTGGTACCGGGGAGATGGGCAGGTGGGTCTGAAAGATGGGAATAAAGTGAACATCAGTAACATCTGCATATCCCCGGTCAACGAGTCTGACAACGGAGTCACCTTCACATGCCAGCTGGCGCGGGACAAGTCTGTGCAGGTGTCTGTGATCCTGGATGTCCAGTGTGAGTCGCCCTGGTGGATTTCTGTGCGGAATGGCTGGGGTGGGATGGAGTCATGGCCCAAGCAGCTCTGCCTGGGCGGTGTTTTGCACCCTCGTATGCTGTCTTCACCAAGAAAATATGTGTTTAGGAGGAGATAGCTCACGTGATAAGGCACTCCCTCCCCACAGTGGTGCTTATGGCCTCATCTAAGGCCTCTTTTATAGGAGTGGGTGGGCCCTTAAGAAAGATACTCGGGATATGTCCCTGCCTCCACCTAGATTATTTCCCAAGGATACAAGTCAGGGCAGAGGAAATACTGGAGTGACAGTCTCTGCCACTGATTGCCCCCCTCATTCCCAAGGATCACGAAAGGCTGCACTACTGTGATGTGTTGGACCACTGAACAAGGAGCACAAGGGATGTATGAAGGGAACTTATTTTGTGTTAAATGGTGGGCATTCTACAAGCTCCTGAAAGGAGGTTGGAGCAACACAGGGTCAGTCTCTTCTCCCAAGTAACAAGTGACAAGAGGAAACAGCCTCAAGTTGTGCCAGAGGAGGCTTATATCGGGTATTAGGGAAAATTCCTTCACCAAAAGGGTCATCAAGCCCTGGCACAGGCTGCTCAGGGCAGCGGTGGAGCCACGCCATCCCTGCAGGGATTTAAAAGATGTGTAGATGTGGCACGGTTTCGTGGTGGCCCTGCCAGTGCTGGGTTAATGGCTGGACTCAATTTGGGAAGGCTTTTCCAGCCTAAATGGTTCTGTGATTGTATGAGCAGCATTATTAATGACCCGTTGAACTGCATTCCTGTGAACAGTTCCTCCCCAGCTGAGTGGAGAGGAGACCCTCCATGTGGAAGAAGACAAAGACGTTACTCTGACCTGCAACTCCAAATCCAACCCTCAAGCCCAAACCACCTGGTACAAGGACAACCACAGCTTGACCCTGCAGCAAAATCGTCACGAGCTGTACCAGACCAGTGAGGTCCTTCGGCTCTCCATCAGAAAAGTGCAGAAGTCTGACAATGGGACCTACACCTGCGTGGTGGAATCACCCTTGGGAAACGGGACAAGGGATTTCCACCTCATAGTTGAAGGTAACAGGGCTGCTGCCAAACATTAAGCTTTACGAATAACTCTCTGTTCTCTTTTATAATGACAACAATCCTTTTATATTAAGAAGTGTAAGTGGAGTGTGGTAAATTCCCTGCATGGACTTCTGAGGGCACAGCAACAGCAAGGAGCTCTCCCTGCGCCTGTGCCTGGGACCACAGCACCAGAAAGGGCCTCTCCTGCTCGACCTGTTATTCAAAAGCATTTGGCGAGTGTGACCCGGGCCAGGCTCATCCCCCTGTCGCTCTTCCCGCGCTGACAGGGCACACTCAAGTGTGGTTTAAAGCACCTCAGGTCTTACTTGGGGCGTCTTACTCTGACCACAGTATTCCGTCATGCCCAAAGAGCTGCTTAAGGCAAGAGGAGTTGTGCTCCAGAAGTGACTACAGGGGCTGGGTGCTCAGGGCTCAGACAGGTGACTCTAAATGAGGTGACCCACCAGGCACCTATTTCCCACCTCTGTCCAGACTCCTTTCATTTCTGCCCTCCTGGCACAGGGAGGGAAGCAATGTTACCTGTGGCAGTGGTACCTCTGGACAGCCTTATTTTTGAGCATAACAGTCTGGGGATCTTCTTCAGGAACTGATGCTTCAATTCTTCTTCAGTTCACTAAAATACAGGCTCAGCTCCCTTCTTTCCAGGGGACTAACACACAGAGTCAGTCTGCAGACAGCAGAGAGAGCAACAGTTAACTCAGCAGTGACAGCTGTGGGAAAAGAAATATGTCTTTCCACAGTGCTGTGAGATGTTCTGGGTTATGTGACTGCACTAATCTCTCACACATCCAACCTCTTCTTTCCTGACAGATAAAAAACCTGTTTTTCCCAAGGAGGCTGTTATTGCTGCTGCCGTGGTGGTTACACTCACAATATTTTTTGGAGTTGTGGCTCAAAAAGATAAATGCCTTAAGGTATGGAAAGCTCTAGTTTCATATGAAAAAAAATAGTATTGTTTGCTGCAGTGCCCTGTTTTTTTCTACCTTTTCTATTCTATTTCATAATGTTGCTTTTCACTGTTAGAAAACTGCTACAAACTACCTTCTGCTTTAGAATTACCAGTACATAAATCAATTATTAGATATTTCATGTGGAAGGCATTATGTACTTGCAATATTTGTAACAGTATCCCCACGGCCAGGAAATGCGAAAGATAACAGGCCTGTTTCTTTCTTTTCAGTGCTTCAAGAAACCAAGAGAAACAGCTCTGTAAGTATGTGACTGCTTATTTACGCTTATTCCAAATGAATTCCTTCTTAAAAATTGGCAGAACCCAGAAAAGGGCACTCGGTGTGATAAACCCACCCAGCTCTTGCTCAGGCTGGTGAACATCAGCCCACGCCTCCTGTCCCAGCAGAGAGGGGTGCCTGGGAACATGACAGGACACACACAAATCCTGCCACCCTTCCCTGGCCACCCCAGGGCTCTGGCTACCCCTGTGTGTAAGCACTGGAAAGGAAAAAAACCCTAATGTTATATCCTCAGCCTGCTGACAGCTTTCTGGAGCTGAACACAGCCCAGATGAATTCAACTTACTTGTGGTTTTTTTTTCTAGGAGGTGATTTTTCGTTTCTTCTGTTCATTTTGCTGCAGGTAAAGAACACCCAGAAAACATCTCTTCAAGCGGTCAACCAAAACCATTGTGTGAGATGATGAGATAAAGCACTGAAACAAGTTTTTTTGGGGGGTCAAGTTTGTATGTTTTTTCAAAATATAAGTGGTTCTTTGCATCTGTTGATTCTAACCTGCTGCTTAGAGTGTCAGAACTGTTAGAAGTGGTCACTGGGAACCTTTCCTTAGAGCACCACTGAGGCGGGTGAGATGATGCCAGCTCTTGCCCTCCATGCTTATTCCAACAAGGAATGCATGTGCAGTCAGGCATGTGGGTTGTGGATCAGTCTACAGAGGAATCTCTGCTGGTGTGAAGCTGGTGCACACAAATGAAGTGAGATGTTGGGCTGACAGCTGCTTTCTGCCCTGCAGTGCCATTCCACAGGGTGCTGGGGTGGTGGCCACCCAACTTCCTGCTCCTTCCCAATGATCCTATGGGCATCTCAGCTTCTCTTGCCAGGGCAAAAGCTGCCTGGTGCTCAGCGCTGCTGCTGCACCTCCCGTCTCCATGGCTGAGACAGACCCCAGGGCTTGGGGCAGCCCCAAGCGCTCGATGACACACAGGGAAGTTCCAGTGTGATTGCTGCAGCGCCACGATGGGTGGAAAACCTCTCCATCCATCCCTTCCCCCAGCAAATGTGCCACTCAAGCACTTTTCTCAAGGTCCTGGCAAGCTGTTGAGGCCTCATCATGCCGTGGAATAGTCCATTACTAATACTGTCAATAAACACTGCGTGCTGTAAATCAATTGGAGACTGTGATGTACCAACGCTCTTCTCAGCGGAGCAGGGCAGTTCCTCAAGAGGAAGATTCCGCAGCCTGATCTGGAGTGTGATCCAGAGCGTGTCCTTGACTCACCAGTGCTCAGGGAGGTCCCTCAAGGTGCCATAGCGGTGCCACCTCATGCTCCTGGGCACTCGGCCTCAACACCACCAGCTGTGGAGACCTGTCCCAAACCCTCCCTCTTAATGTGTCGCAGCGCAGGGGGTGACACCATGCGGCTAGAGCTGGGGACAGAGGGATGGGGGTGCTCCGGCTGAGTGTCACTCACCCAGGGGTGACACCAGCTCTGCAAGGCCCAGCCTGTGCCACACACAGCCCCTGGCACTGACACCAACTTGTGTCACAAACAGCCCCCAGCACTGACGCTCCTCGGGGCGGGGAGGCCGCGGACTCCAGGCAGAGTGGAATGTTCTGGACCCGAGGTTGTGAGGGGCCGGTGTGAGGGGTCGCTGTGAGCGATCTGTGTGAGGGGTCCATGTGAGGGGTCGCTGTGAGGGGCCGGTGCGAGGGCCCGACGAGAGGGGCCGGTGTGAGGGGTCGCTGTGAGCGATCTGTGTGAGGGGTCCATGTGAGGGGTCGCTGTGAGGGGCCGGTGCGAGGGCCCGACGAGAGGGGCCGGTGTGAGGGGTCGCTGTGAGCGATCTGTGTGAGGGGTCCATGTGAGGGGTCGCTGTGAGGGGCCGGTGGGAGGGGTCGTGGTCAGGGATCGGTGTGAAGGGTCTCTGTGAAGGGTCTCTGTGAGAGGCCGCCCCACCGGCTCCCCCGCACTAAACGTGTCCCTCGCCTCTCGCCGTCCGCCCTTCCCTCGCCGCTCGTCCCTCCGAGCTCCCGGCCGCGGGCCCCTCTTCCGGCTTCCGGTGCCGGCGCTATAAGAGCCGCTTCCGCCTCGGGCCCGCGCCGGGATCGCGCTGCC
>VZTD01005244.1:0-173763 GCA_013397725.1 Rhagologus leucostigma
AAGACTGAAACCCTGTGTCTATGAGCCCGTGACTGCAGCACAGATAGGCCATGAGATTTTTTTTCTATGGGAGAGATGTTTTCACTGCAACAGGTTTTTCCGGGCAGACTGTTGCAGGTGACAGCTTGGAAACCACGGTGAGCAGAAAAAAGCTCTTTTTTCCTCAAATGTTGGAGAGACTTTTAAGAACTGCAACACTGACCAGACCCATGGTTTTTTTTCCTTTGTCCAAGTTAGGTAAATAGGAAGAGGGAGTGCTGGAAGAGAGGGGAGTGTGCTTTTACTTTAATTTCTTCTTTTTACCTTTAATTCTCCTACCAATAAATTTTTCCTTATGTTTAACTGTTTATGTGTGGACCTGTTTTGCCTTGCATAGTTTTCCTCAATATAATCGTATTTCCCCTTATGAAAAAAAACAGATTTCATGGGGCGTGGCACTTAGCCGCGTCGAACCACAACACTGATAATAATTCTATCACTAGCAATTTACAAGAGTGAGCCTTTCAGCTTTTGAATCAACATGTCACATGGTAATAAAGCAAAGGGACAAATCAGAAAGCAGACTGGATGTGTTATACACCAGCAGCACACAAGGAAAGTATTTTGCTTTAAAAATACATTCTTTTAAAACTGTTCTTTGTGGACATCTGAAAAATGCTTGAAGATTTCTCTCTTGCCTGCATCTGGTTTAGAATTAATGCTGAAACTTTTTCTGAGTCAAATTCAGGCAAGAGCCAAGAGAAGCCTGAGGAAGAAAAGAAAAATGACAAAACATAATTCCATTGTTTCAGACATAGATATTGTTGATTAAAGACTGATGCCTTAAAGCTGGCATGGTGTAAAAGCTTACACAAGCTTCATAAGTTTTCTTGTGTTTACTCAGAGAACCATGGCATTCTTGATACTATACAGTTATTAAGTGTGATTTGGACATGAAATCCTTGAATTTTTGAGTTTAGTTCAGAAAAATCAATTAAAAAATAGGTCAAAGAGCCAAAAGTCTTGGCAAGGAGATCTATTTCTTAGCTCTACCTTTTGCTCCTTCTCGAAACAACAATATATGGTTATGTGAAAAAAGGGTGGCAATAGGTGAGACAATGGTAGATGGCTGACAAACACAAAATTTGTTCTGAGTAGGAGCTGGACAAAAGACAGGATGTCCTGGTGCATGACTGCTGGCAGCGGACACCTATGTTTTGGTAACTGAATCAAACTACTAGCTAAGTTTATATGTTTAGTGATATTATCAGTGAGATGCATTTCCTGACTGGATACAAATGTTAAAATTGTTGCAAAAAGACTTAAGAACTTTATTAGATACTCTCTCTGTGTCCAGGTAATTTTGGGATGCATGACAATGCTGATAAGGGTCAGTGGAAAATATTCTGGAACACTGGAATATACAGAGGCATTTATTTATCACAGATGAAGACTCCTGCTTATGAAAACTTCAAAATCTATGTGAAATTTCAATCTTGTATCAATAGTGTATAACAGGCAAGAAAGCTAATTTTTGTTTTCATTGGTATAAAAAGTGTCAGATGGGGAGAGAAAATGAATTGTGAGGGGGTTTTGTGCTTTGCTGTCTCTGATCAAAGAGTCAGATATCAACTAGGCACATTGCAGATGGTATGATAAGTAAAACAACCATTTGAATTTTGAGGTAGTGAAAGAATCACTTCCTCTAAGTTTTACTGTTAAATACATTTGTGAGTCAGTTTATGATGATAGATCTGATCCAATGCTGAATGAGTTTAGATAAAAGGATTCAAAAGACCTTAAAAAGCTTTGAAACTTATCTGATATGTATAAGAAAATAACAACTAAATCAAATGGTGTCTCATAAATAAATTTACTGGAAGCAAAAACCAATAAAAACTATATGGTCTCATATTTAAACAGTAAAAAGTGCAAAGCAGATATAGGCCTACCTAAATAGAAAAGAATGTCAAAGAACCATTCATTGCAAAATGTATTTCAAAGATAATGTGTAAGTGTACTAAAAGCTTAGATTTATGATAAGTCAAAGGTAAAGTTGACTAGATTTTAAAGTCTCTGTCTCTAAATGAGTGTATAGTTACTTGGTCATGGACTTGAATTCCTATTAGCACCATAGTCGCTACAGGGTTATACTGCCTTTCTGTTTTTACTGAAGTTAACAATTTTAATCTAATAGCTTTGTGATTCCAATAAATATATGTGTCACACATGTTCACTGCTCTCTGTCATTATAATGTTGTGGTCATATTGCAGCAAGAAGTGCCATAGACCACCTTTCAGAACTACTTCTGAAATTTCTATTGCACTTTTTGAGTGTAGCATTTTAGCTCACATTCAGCTCACAGGGCACTGTGTCTTCATTTGCAGAGTGTGTCTTCCTGAATCTGAAAATTAACTTGGTATGAAAAACTGCACACATATTAAGTTTTATAAATGTAATGGGTGTTTGTTTGCGCTAAACATTTTTGAAAGTTATTTTAGTGTTATTTTTTAGGTGCTAGAGACAGATATATTGTACATCACAGGAAGGAAAAATTATTAGGATAGTTATATAGGCACTCATTTTAATTAATGAATATGGAAGATAAATGCAACTGATACACAGTGGGATGGCATTTTAGCTGTGTTAAACGCATGAATATTTCAGGTAGTCATTCAACTGAGTCTTGGCAGTATTTCTTAACATAAGAAGTTTGTCCCAGCCAAGTTACTCATACGAACATTCTTACCAGTGTCAGTGAGACTGCTTACTAAATATTAAATCACATGTAAGTTCTAAAGAACTGAATCTATTTATTTCATTGCTATCTTGTGAGATAATTGTGAATAATTAATCAAGATTAGCAAAAATGAAATCCATTAACATAAACTCATCTGAATATCTGGTTGCCATTTTCAGTCAGGGATTCATAATCTGGTCCTTCATCAGTGGCAGTTTTCTGGAATGACTTTGAAATTGGAAAATATTTAGTTTTATAATTAATAAACATGTCTATGTTTTACCTACAAAAATTATGAGAAATTAATTTTTTATATATTTATACACAGAAAAGAGAATGGATGTGTGTAAATGCCATCTAATGTGTACATGTAACTGTTAACAGTATTGAGTCACAGATACATATTTTTTTTGTGTTTTTCTGTGTGAGACGGGATGATACATGCATGGAAATCTGTGTATGTGAATATACATGCACATATATATGGGTACATTTACATATATGTATGTGTATAATTTAGATAATATTTAAATGTTTTCCATATATTCCATACACATATGTCTGTTAATTGACATTCATTTTTGTTGGAGGGTAAAGCTGAGAGAAACATGAAAAGAAGGAAGAAAAGACCTGCTTGTCAGAGACCTGAGTTCAATCTTTCTTTTTGTTAGACTGATACACTCACTTATTTCAGCTCTAAATGTCTCAATGTGCAACCCCATCAAGTGTCCAGGTGAAAAAAGAAAAGCACAGCAAACAGAAGTAACAACTTTCTTATTCTCGTTTTCTATCCAGATGCAAATACGAAATATCTTTTGGCTACAGCTGGTAAATAATATTCCAAAAATATTAGCATGAAGGAAAGCTTCAGTGCTCTTGATCTAAGAAAAAAAATGTTTTCTGAGTCAAAGTACCTTAAACAGCAAACGATGATGTGCACAGTAATTTTGAATAGGATATATGCTTTGGATAATTCAATTTATTCTGGTTATATTTTTGTTAGATTTCTTTTTTTTTTCTCCCATGGATATTTTTCAACTTCTATTTTATTTCTTTAATCTGTGTTCTTTTACTGCCTTTTCTTTCAAACAATCTAACTCGCATCCATTTTTCTGTTATATCTCTCTCTTAACACACTCAGGTTAAACCAGAACTTTTGGCCTCCAGCATCTCAGAGGGGGTGTGACTTATTCAGCAATGCTTGCAGAACATGTGGCATAAGACAGAGAAGTATGTGTTTTCAGACGTGTGTTTTCTAGTCCTAGGCCAGCAATTCAGCAACGTCTCCATATGTTGGAGCATCCTGATAACTGTTTTATATCACACAGCAAGTAGTGCTCCTGAGCTTCTGATATGATAGGAAATTTTGCTGGAATGATGTAGCTAAAGCTCTTTTCATAATCCCTATGTTAGTTACAGAAGAATGATTTCTCCAAATTTTTGCTGAGCCACTGAGACAGCTCCTTGAAAAGCTATTAATAGGCTGGCCTTACAGCCTGTCTTTGCAGTAGTGAGAAGAATTCAGTTTCAGTCCAAAGGTAAATGATCAACCATTTATCTCTAGCAAGGATTAAGGTAGTGTATGCTTATACATAATACTTCAGAATACAAAAAAAAAAAAAGGAAAATAAATCTCATTTGTTTCAGTATATTTCTAATTCCTTAAAGTAAAAATATTGTTGTAATAGACAAGCAGAGTTCTGTCTCAGACAGATCATCAAAAGTACTGATTTTTTCACCACCATCACTATTGTGATAAGAATTTAGGGTTAAATTTATGCAGAGCAGAAAAATAAAACAAACAAAACAAACTAAAAGTCCAGGCAGAAGTACTTATTCATTTAGATAGCAATCTGTTACTGCATAACCTTTAAAATAGCAAAAAAAAAAAAAAAACAAAACTGAAAGAAAACTAAAATACAAATCCCAAAATGATGTAGTAAACTGGAAAAAAACCAAAACAAAAACTAAAAAAACCAGTTATTTTCAAGTACACTTCAGCTCACTAGTTTTGTTAGGGATGAACCTGGGCAAAACTGTTAGTGGATATTCTAAAATTTGTACTTTACAAGGATTCAGAAGGCTAAGATTTCCAGAAAGACCTGTAGGGTATCCTAACCATCTACACACCCTCAGTAAGGCTTCTGAACATGTTTTGGAGTTTCATGGTCTTATGACAAAGGCACCCTTCTCGTGTCTCTTAAAAGGCTGATCCTTTAATCCTGCGTTGACTACTACAATTAATCTAATAATGTTCAAGGCATCTACTAGTAAGGTAACAGTAGGTAGTTCCAGTTTTTGTTGAAACATATGGTGGTAAAAGTAGTTCTCCTCATAAGAGAGCTTTAGTGCTGATGCCTTCTACCTTTTTCAGATTCTTGATTCTTTTCATTGATTGCACATTCTATTTTTGCACCTAATTTAGATGGTATGACTTGCCTTACAGGAGGTTAGGAACTGGGGCGTAGGTGCTGCAGTTCTTATTCCTTAATCCTCAGTCCTTCATCTATATTAGTCTAATACACTGTATTCAGAAATATCTGAGGAACTTGGTGAACACACTATACTCATCACTGGATGTTGTTTTCTTGTTTGGTTCTTTCTTAGAGTGGGCAATCTAATTTCTTAATCCTTTTTTCAGTAATCATGATTTTCATATCTCTGATTAGTCTCATTGCTTTTTGTTACTCTTATGCTCATTTTCTCTTCCTTTGACACTTTTTTGGAGGTATAAATACAACAGCCAGTTGCACTGTTACTCTTATGCTCATTTTCTCTTCCTTTGACACTTTTTTGGAGGTATAAATACAACAGCCAGTTGCACAGCATGACAGAGAGCTTTTACTTGGCCTGTGCTTGAAGACATGGACTGAGCAGCACTGCATTAATAAAAGGATGTCCTGCTGCCAGTGTACCATGAGGGCTGAAGGCACCCTATGGAGAATAATAAAATGGCAATATGGGACAAAGGAAGCAGTATGTTGACACAAGCTTTTAGTAAAATAGTGCCGCAACTTTGTGTCCCTTCCGGAAATAGAAGGTAGCTATGGCTTCATTACAGTGTCTTGTAGAACTATTGCTTTTTTGATAAAACAAACAAAAAATTCGTTACTCATAAGAATCTAAAACCTCAAGAGTTATCTGGTCCATAAAATAAAAAATACCCTTACTGGCTCTATTTCACAGCTGAAATAGTCAACCTCTTATTAGGCTCACTTATTTTGTTTACAAATTGAAGACAGAAATTTTATCCACTGAGATCTGCATTTGCCTTTGTTGGTGTTAAATAACTGTAATCTTCCATGTTTGTGTCAGAGCCTTTCCCAGCTGCAACTCCCCCTTGACTCTGAACAATTTTGTATGATATACATGCCATTCAATTTAGGAAAAACAAGGCACTCAGCAGGCATAACAGAGTCAGTTATTATATTCTGCCTGCTCAAGACTAAGCAAGTTCATGTCCTGCAAACGTGGTCAGAATGTTGGCAATAGCTCCTTCTAGACACACGAAAAAGAGAACACAGACGGCTGTATTTTTCTTAAATCACATTATAATTGGCAATTGCGCTAACATGAATAAAATTACATCTTGTTAGCTAAATCTGCCTTTCAAGAAACACAAATGTATAGATTTAATTAATTCTATCTTCCATATGTACAGATATAATTATTAGTCAAATGTGACAGTTTAGAAATAGTTTGGTTGGTTGATCTGTGTTTCTTTCTTTTTTTTAAACAGTTATAGATTAACAGAAAACAGCTTTAAAGTGGTGAAAGACATAATGTCCAAGACCAAACTAAAGAAATGACAACAGTAAATGTCTCTGAAAAGAGGAACAATGAATCTTGAAGAAATTTCTGTCAATCTGACTAAAAAAATTATTCTAAGATTAATCTTTCTTTAACATCAGAATCAAAACGAGGTAGCGAGTTTTGTAGATGGCACAAAACTGGGAGTTACAATGTCAGAATGCATCAGGAGGGTTATGTCCAGCAGGAATAGATCTGGCTGCCACTGTATGAGAATCTGTTCAAACTGAAGTCCTGTGTATCATTCTGGTGATCCTCATTCAAGGAAGATGAGCTCAAACTGATGTAAAGAATAAGGAGTATCATAGAAAACCTGATTTCCTTCAGGATACCACGTAGTTTATTCTACTTCAAAAAATAAAGAAGAAGAAGAAGATGATGATGAAGAGGAAGAAGGTTGAGACCAAATGTTTCTACAAATTCGTAACAAAGGGGATGTCACAGAAAAAGAGGAGTACTCAAAACTACCGAATAGTACTGATACAATAACAAATGAGTACAATTTCACCATAAATACATTTTTTAAAATATGTTGAAAGAAAGTTGATAAGCCTAAAAGAATAATTTCCAGAAGGAAGAAAGTAGAAGAAACCTGACAGCTTTCAAATACGGGTGTGATAAATTAAGGGAAAAGGTTGCATAAGATAGTTACCAAGTATTACATTCTGCATTTCTGTGGTCAAAACCAACACTATAAAGGGTACTTCAATTTGGCAGCAGTTAACATAGGCAGGGAACCACTATTAATATGCTTTGCATCTGAGAAATGCTACTGAAATGCTGTGGCAATAAAATTATATTGCTTTCAGTACTCTAAACTGGAGTTCAGCATACACGTAAACCAGAAACAACAAAGTTCCCAGCCCTCTTCTTATTCCGATGACTCAGTTTTATCATTCTGCTTCTTACACCATTAGACCAGCATAAGTGCTTACAGGACTACATGCTGAACCAGAGCAGAAGATAGCTGCAAAATAAACAAAAAAGAGAATAAATTACTCTTTTATGCTCAAGCCAGAACTTGGTTCACTGTACAGTCTACAAGAAATTTTTCTAATTTAAAAGAAGAACGAAGGCAAGAACAGCATAGGCAAATGACAGAAAAGGCTTCTTGTACAATAATGTTTTAATCATAGAATTATAGAATCATAGAATAGTTTTGGCTGGAAGCATTACAAATTTTGATGTGGAATCTAAAAAAAAAATAACCACTAGAGATTAAATAAGAAAGGAAATAACTTAAAAGTTAATAAAAATACTTCTAGAAATATTTTGCCTTATATTGCCTTTCCTCACCTTTCTAAATCTCGAAAAGCCCTAGAGCAGCTTCATTTGGTTAACAGAATGAACACTGGGCTAGGAAGAGATTTAAGATCAGCTTCACCTCTAAAGCACAAACCTTCTAGTTATATGACATGGCATTGTCATTATTTCCTTGCATTTGTATTTTCCACAATACATTTGAAATTGTCCCCATTTTATCTGTGGCTTAAAGACTTAAAAAGTGTCATAATGTTTGGTAACCAATTAAGAAAAGCCTTTTGTTTTTCGATTCAGATGTCTTCATTAACTGTACAAGATTAATTAATGCTTCTTTGCATTTTTCATATATATAAAACCACATGAAATGCTGAGAATGACAAATTATTAAGGAACTATTTCTATTTTGAATATTCTTTCATACATAAGTGCTCTCTCCAGCTGTACATGACAATGGAGACATAAAGTAGGACATATTAAATAAAATTCCAAGTCAGGAAAATACAGGAGCTGAGATGCAGTAAGTGCTGACACTTTCAAATGAAGAAATATTTTAGTCTATCTAGATAAAACCTGGATTTACATCAACTGAAATATACGTGAATAGAATATATGAAACATAATGACTAAATAAGAGGAATTCAAGAGCAGTGTTTTCAAAAAAATCTCAGTTAAAGTTTCAGCTGATTTGTCTCATTGAACATTACATATTCCATACATTTTAAATGAAAAACCTAATCTCCTTTAATTGCTATGCAAAAAGAAGAGCTGAAGAATTTATTAGATGATGACTCTTTACCTTAGGACCCTATGAATAAATAATCACATAAACTGATTGAACATAGGTTATTAAGAAAACGGGACTGAGGAAAGTTAGATTGCATATAGCAATCTGATTTTCATTCAAACAGAAGGAACAGTAACATCCATGAGAGGTCTATTGACTACACAAAAAAGGGATTTTACCTTTTAAGCACTGAAAATATTAATGTTTAAATGTCATTTTAGCAGGAATGAAGGGAAGAAAAATTCAGAAAAAAATTCCTGTCCTAAAAGTACATACCTCTGATCTCATTTCTTTTTTCTTTGACTTTCTCAGGGAGACATGATCTATAATATTGGTCATGATGTCAATTCTAGTGGTTGAGAGAAACAAACAAACAAACAATCCCTCACCCCATCATTGTATAAATGGTTTTTCAGTTTGATTGAGTATAAGAATGAGCCTGTCTAACAGATGTGAGTTTTACTGCTTTACATAGTACAGGATGTACTTTCACAGTCAAGTGATGACAATGGTCTATGCCTTCCATACCATGTAATTCCAATTAAATGGAATAATCATGAATTATCTTTGAATAGTATTTTCAGCTCAGACACTGAAAAATGAAGTAGCAAACATAAAAGTAATTAAGAATCATTGGAAAAGTATTTTTTATAACAAAATCATATAATCAGAAAATGGTTAGGGTTGGAAAGCACCTCTGGAGATCATCTAGTCCCAAACATAAATGTGTGCCTCAGGGCACCAGAAAAGTTCCCTGATTTAAATAAAACATAGTTTGGAATTAAGACAACAGAATTTAACCTAGGTATCTTATTTTAAGCTAGGCAAATCATACTTAATTTAAAATTAATATTGAATTTAAATATGAATTATTTATCCTAATTTTAGGTTATTAGTCAAATGCAGAAATTGAGCAATTATGGTAATTAGAATGAATACAGTGCTACAAAATGACAAGTAAAAATCATACTTTAGGTACACATGATTATACCATTATATATTTTTGCTTGTTCAGCATTAAAATATTCATAAATTCCATATTGGTTTGTAGTCAGGAAGTTGACAGTCCAATATAATCCTCAAAAATGTTGTGAGTCAAGAAAAAAACCCCTTTTTTTCCAAAATTATTGGTGTAGAAAAGCAGATTGAGGCCCTTTCCTGAACTATCTGGTGGTTTTAAATCTTCATATACTTATGAAAAATATGTTACTGTATTACAAAATAAGTATATAGCCAAATATAGAAATACAGCAAGGATAGGGGAAAAAGAGTCCTAGTGAGGGTAAAGGAAAAAAGAACGAGAAAAAGACAGGAGAATTTTCAACATCAATAGCAGGTTGTTACTGACTAAACCCCTAAGGTTGGAATGTCATTCACTGAGTAAAACCCAACAGAGGGAGAAGGTTCATATGGGCAAGGGTAGTGATATGCCTCTTCATCTTAAATAGCAACGCAAAGAAGCTGTCTTAAATCTCAACACAAAGGGGACCACAGGGTCACTTTTGTTATAGATAAACCACTGTCAGCAGCTGAGAGGATCAGCTGTGGTGTAAATGTTTCCCTGAGTCAGTCAGATTTAGAACAGGAGGAGTAAATATATGTCTCAGAGTACAAAAACTAGACAACTAGAAAAGTATTTCAAAGACACCAACAGCTTTGAGCTGGCTGCAATCCAGGTATTCTTTCTTGGTGACTGGGGACAAGAACATAATGAGGGTGAGCATTTTATAGGGAATGGGAATCACACTGGCATTGTGACTGAACTGTGCATTGCATCTGCTGTATTTTGCTAACTGTCACTTAAATTTGTGCTGCATTTTCAGTATATTTTTTTATTACCTGGAAAAATCAGTGTGTAACATCATGCATAACATGATGTGTAACATCAATAATCTTCAAGTAAATAAATTTGATATTAAACACTTCACCCTCAACATGTGAAATATCTCAAAGAACCCAGTCAGAAAGCATCAGACTCTGACACAGGCTGTGAATAAACTCATCAGGACTTGCGTTGTGTCCTTAGAAGAAGATGCAGTTCAGGAGAAGGCTCTCCTCTGAGACTGTTTTGGAGCTTAGTGTAAAGCAGGTGGAGGGAGAGACGACACCATAACAGTGTGTCCTAAAAATATTCTATCACAAATTTGAATTAGAGTATGGTCAGATCGCCATGTTTAGCATTGTTTAAAATGCTCCTACTCCTTAGCTTGGATTACTATTGAAAAAATAATCTAGAAAGTAATTTCAGAAAGTTGTTTATGTATTAAGGCAACCATAAACATGATGTGACAGTATACCAAAAAGTTTTTAAAGTGTTAAAACAACAGAAAGTTACTCTAGAGAAAGAAAAAAGTAATTTTGTAAAGCTATCAAAAGCTATTAGCTGACACATATGTAACTTCATTCTTTTGAGAATGAAAGTCTCTTTAATTTGTTGTTTGAAGTACAACCAAAAATGCCTTTTCAATCGCACAAAGAAAGAAAACCTGAGAAAAAAAAGGTAAAAGCAAAGAAAATTAAAGCTTTTATTAACACCTGTCTCCCTCCAAATAGTCAGGAAATAATATATTCTGGACAGCTAATTTGATTGAATTAATTTGTAAATACAGGAAAAAATGTCGTGATTACAGTTAATGGCTTTCTATTTATAATTCAATACGATGAAATAAAAAGGCGGGGTGGTTTGCAAATCTCCTTCAAAAATTGCACCATTATAAGGCCTTAATACTGAAAAAGGTGAAACATTGCAATATCATAATAATATACTTTAGGAAGAACAAAGTATGCGGTATGAATCATGTGAATATTCGTCGAAACTTAATTGAATATTTCTGGTCTATCAGCCTAAACAGATTCCCTTCAAGAGTAAAATTTTAAAATAGGTAATCAAATTACAAAGTTTGAATTATCCCTCATGCTAAAAATAACAATATTCCAACTTTTTTTAATATGCAGAGCTGCAATTACATGCAATTTTCTTCAATACACCAATTTTTAACCTTTTCAGTTAGAAAGTATGAGACTGAAAACCATATTTTTTCAGCCACACTCAGAGGAAAAGCAATAATGATTCACATGTTATGATAATGGACCTACTGACAGCCTCCCTTATAATACAGAACTTGCCATCTTTCAGAAATTCTTCATTAGGGTTTGTCTTCCTTATACATAACTCAGTACTCAGGTGTTAGAGACAAGTTTGGCTTGTTCACCCTGGCTGAATTGCTTCCTAGGCTGAGAATACATCAAAATTGCAACACCTAATAATACTTTCCAATTTTCTGGTCTGAATGCACAGAATTTTCCTTGGCTCTTGAACTAATTGAGCCCTGGAGTTCCTCTGTTCATAAGAAAGGAACTTTAAAATTTTCTTATACCATTATGAGGTGAAATGCATCATCTTAAGACAGTATTTGCTGCTGGCATGGCAAGAGTATAAATAAACATAAATGTTGTGGTATGGTGCTGAAGAAACGGGAATTCAAAGGATGCTTTGTGTGGACTGTTTGAGGACCCATATACCTTAGACCCATCCTGCACAGATAAGACTAGATAAAGCCTGAGTTCAGTCTCATGTTCTGCTCGAATTTCTGAGGACATAACCAATGTTTTTTAATGCTGATTGATAAATTATGTGGAAAGTGTATTCTTTCTGAACATATGGAGAATTTTGAGTGGAATACAGATTGTCAGTCTTCTTTGGACCTGCTATGATAAGCGATCTCCCTGTCTTTATGTCAACCCAGGGGTTTTTTTTTGACTCATTTTCTCCCCTGCCGTGTGGGTCTGGCAGCTGGCCGAGGTCAACCCACCACATTTCATAAGGGGGAAAGCAAATAAACATCATGAGTATATCTGTGTTATTGAAAAACCAGCCAGCCAGGAAACAAGATAAGGGTTTGGACTTTCCTTTGCCCACCTAGTTCAACAGTTAATCTACTCTCCCAAGACAGAGGGTTTAGGTCCTCCCAAGGAAATATTCTATTTAATTCTAGAGACAGTTATCTCAAAGGAGTGCTCATAAAGGACAGCAAAACCATGAGACTGCCCCGAGTTCTGCTCCCTTTGCTCCACCTTTCTAGAAATCCAGACTGAATCTCTGCCTTTCAAAATCAGGTAAAAAATGCACTTTGTTCATGTGCACCACAGCCCTTTCGTTGTATCTCATTTACTGTGAAAAAAAAAGATACAAAACAGGCTTTCAGAGGCATCGCAGGGGACCCAAATGATACAAAACATTCATATACTGTTTTCATCCTAATGCAATTGATACTAAGCAGCCTGGATGCAAGCCAGCCCGTAGTCCTTGGTTTCATGACCAAGGATTGATCCTGATTCTCTGCTGTTAAGGGGAATAGCTGAAGTCACTGCACTTGCTACAAAGCTTCCTTAATATCTCCAGTGGTATCTGATTTTGGTCACTGTCAGATTTATATTAAAATTCTTAAGAATTATTTTCATTATGAACATCGTTATTACTTCACTGTTTCTTTGTATTCATCTGTTATAACTTGTCCTTTGTTTCAGTAGCAATCTGTTTGGGGTATCTTAAAAACTATAGAATACCAAGGCTGCTGTGGGATTCTTAACAGCACCTGAACACAAACCAGATATATTATTTTATTTTATTGAAATGTATCTGAGACGGATGAAGAGAAGCAAACCAGAACAAATGCAGAAGGGAAATAAATATAAATAGTATAAATAAAATACTGCTCTGATTCCTGGTTCCCACAAGTAAGACAATAGAATGATTGGCTTTTATTTTATTTTTCTTACTTTGTGCTAAAAACCTTGCCACTGAAACACAATTCAATGCTTCACACTCCTCAGTTTTAGATCTGTGATACCATACCTTCAATTGTCTATATATCTTGTACTAAGAAGTCTTATTTATTTATCTGTTTTGGTTCGGGGTTTATTTGTTTGGGTTGGGTTGTTTTTGTTTTTTTTAATACCTAACATCATTCTTTCCTACTAAATATTTTCAGATCATCTTTTCCAGCATGTCTTTTAGTAATTTTCCTGGGTTATTCATATGAAGACTCAATTCTTACCTCCTGAAACACTGCATGCAAGACAACGCACCTGAATTTTCCATTATGCTTTCACGTTAACTACAAAAAATGAAGTGGGCACTAAAGGGTAGCGTACCACCACTACTAAATAAAGGTAAATGTACTGCTTTATACAAAATTCTTTCCATTCTAACCGTATCACAGTGCAGTAAAAGCCAAAACACCTGCTATTTTTTATCAAAGTCAGAGCTGAGAGCATAAGTGATCAAAGAAATAATAAAGAAATATATTACAGGAATGGCATTTTTTTGCAGTAGAAGAAAGCAATTGAGAGAAATAGCAATTTAAGTGTGTCAAGCATATTACTGACATGCCTGACATTTAAAATGTACATGGGAAATGAAATTTCTAAACTCAGGTTGTAAACTCAAATTCTCTAGATTCTGAATGGAGAGAACTAGTTGGAGTTTTTTTAAGCATTTATTATTATAACCATTGCCTAATAATTCAATGCCTTAGCAAGCCAAGAGGATATGCCAAATAATGGAAGTTCTTATACAACTCTGATGTTCTCATCTGTGCAGGTACTAAGGTAAGATTAGTATTCATAGACAGAAGCAGCATTTGAAGCTGAATGCCTGCAGTTTGCCTTTAATTATGAAGGGTCACTTCACCTCAGAACCCAATGCCAAAAAGACAAATAGTGAGAATTCACCTTGACAACACAACCTGTGTTTTCCCTGGGCTTTGATCCACAGATCCCTCCTCTCAGCCTACTGTTACAATGATTACTGCAACATAATTTAGCTGTGCACTTACATCTTCTGGTGAAGCTACACAAATGTGCGTAAACAATGCAGTTTGTTGGTGAAAGTGGAAGTGTAAGAGGTGACATTTTTGTCCCCATTTTGAAGCTTGATTTTGAACTTTGCATTTAGATCTAACATGATGAGGTAGTGAGTTTTTGTGATATATCTGGTGTTGAATAACTCCTTGATAGGAGACGAAGTCAAATGACGGATTTCTTTGCGCTGCTTAGAGAGAAAAAATGAAGTTTTTAATGTCTTCAGAGTTGCATCTAGAGATCAGATCTTCCTCTTCTTGTGCAAATAGCATCTCAGTATTGACATCCATGTTTTGTGTATGCTAAGTAAGGTATCAGCTAATTTGATTACTTCGTCTTTCACTATGTTGGGATAAAGTTGACACCTGCTATGCCATGTACAACTTCAAAGATTTGGTGGCGAAGTACTGCCTGAAATGCCTGCCTTAGCTTAAAAAAGGAAATTGGTCTCATGAAGAAGAGCAGAGCTTTACTAGCTTAGGGTTAGTATAGCTCTAAGTATTGCAATAGCATAAATGCACAGTCTAAAGTCTGTTAACCACATAAAGAAATAGAGACGCTAATCGTATTCCCAAGAAAACTAAAATAGTATTCTGAACTAAAACTTTGTTTTATGAAATATCTTTATATTC
This sequence comes from Rhagologus leucostigma, assembly GCA_013397725.1. Lineage (NCBI taxonomy): Eukaryota > Metazoa > Chordata > Aves > Passeriformes > Rhagologus > Rhagologus leucostigma. Next base: position 15,072 of record VZTD01005244.1, read on the forward strand.
ATTTGCCTTACTATCATATAGGAAAAAGGCAAATATTTTTTTGTGTGGTCTACCCAAAATTTATGTAGTTCTCCGTATGATTTGTATGATTATTTCCAGTCATCTATTTTTGCAGAAAGAATGAGCAAATGTATTTATAACTGAAAAAAAGAAGAAAACTGTTAAGAAGTGAACATCTAGAAAACAGCATATAAGATCAGCAGCCAATAATTATCAGTCTATTAAATGCTATGCTAATACTAATAAACTTAAGTAATTTGAATTTTCAAACTAGAACACAATGATAAGAAAACTTGTGCCTTTTAATGCAATCTGACTTTAAGAAATATTCAGAAATCTCATCAAAGCAAACCTAGAATTGATACAAACGATGATATGCCAACACAGAATGATACATAGTAACTCACTGTGATTACGGTTTATGTAATACCTTGATCCTTGAATTTCTTTTCAAGTCTTAATCCATGTAACAGTGTCTATTTCAAGAAACAAAGGGATGATCAATGTGGTAGAAAGATTGATTTGCTTGGTTTTTTTTCACCAAAAAGAACACATTTCCTAAAGACAATGAATTTCATCTGATCTCCCACTGAAATGCTGTTCTGGGTGTGTTATTCTAGTACCAGAAATATTATACTGATATTCCTGCTTTGTCATATATGTTGTTATTCCCTTAGAGAATAAAAATAAACTATATGAAAGAATAAAAATTAAATAAATATAAATAAATATTAAACAAAAAAAGCACCTTGGGAAAAAAAAACTTAAAAGCTATTGGGAGAAAAAAAGAGGTTCCATGATCACCTGGAATTTCATTATTGACTTTACTCTCTGTATTTTCTGAATTACAGTATTAAGATGGATGGCAACACAGACTCACAGAACAAAGACAATAAAAGAGTAAGTATCAGAGATTTAAAATGTGTGTGTCTCTCTCCTTTTCTTGATAAAAAACCCTACTTGTATTCTTGTGTTATATTTCAGTGCAATTAGAAACCAACATCATTCTAAGAGATGAAAGAAACTCTGGATTCCGGTTTCTTTTATTAGTAGACACATACAAGCATAAATGTCTGGTGCAGTTAGCATATTAACTTTTTCTCTTCTTCCAGAGTTGATTACAAAATAAAAACCTGAGAGAAATGTAAAAAATCACCAAAAGAAATATGCATATATAGTGAGATATGAGAGAGGAAGGTGTGAAGACCCAGGAGAAACACAGAACTTAAAATAGTACTAAAAGCTTAGAGACAAGAAAGAAACTAAAGAAGTCCTTACAAAAATAAGCTCTTCCATAATGTATGCAAAATCAATAGGAATAATAATAATTAGGAAACAAGTAAAATTATTTTATACGTGGAGATATATGCAATAGGAAATGACATTAATGTCACTTTCAGAGATAGCTATTTAAAGCCTAACAAACTTGAGGGTTTGAAGTAGTTAAGCATACAGTTACCTGCCACCAGGTTCCTACAGTATGCTTGGACTTACAGAAAATATCTTTTTATGAAGTCTGCAGAAACTAATTTAATATGAAGCTATAATTAAGTAAGGATTATTATCTGCAATAGGATGCCACCAGAGACTTTATTCCATAGGATTCTGTGTTGATGTTTTTACTGTGCCTCATGTTTTCAAACTGCTGTGAAAATGAATTAAATAGATTAAAACATTTCAGGATAACAATAAATAAATTTATCTAGCCTGATATGGAGGCCTCTTTTACCCATGAAAGATGAAGCAGGGTGAGCAGATTTTATATTCAGCTGATTTTAAACCTAAATATTAGCAACAATTGCATAACTGGAGATACTTTTCTATACCCAGTGGCCCAAAAAATTAATACTGTCACTACTAGTGACAGGCCACAGGCCTTGTAGGATCTGTGCCTGACAATACAAGGCCCAGCTGTGCCTTATGTTACCAGTTTGTTATGGGAACTGGCTGTGTGAACTTGGCAGCAAGTAGCTCATTACCCTGGGTGATTTTCTTTAGGTCTCGCCAGTGTGAGCAGAGGCTGAAAACAGCGAGGCTCTGGGAACCTAAACAACTCCATGCTGGTCAAGTGTTTTTCACCTTGGTTGAGCGGTGGTGCAGATTGCCCAGGGATGTTGTGCTGCATCAGTCTTCAAAGGTTTACAAGAACATTCTGGTGCAAACTCAGATCTGACTTTTCTTTCAGAAGGAGGTTGGACTAAAGACCTCTTCAGGTTTTGCGTGCGTACCGTAGAACTGGATAAAGACCGGTTTTGCTTTAAAAAAACTGGAAGTAGCCAAGCACGGGTGGATAGGAGAATTAGGATATGGGGAGGTGGAAGCAGGGAGAGGACTTCAGGTAGGGCACATATTGAGCTCAGTGAATAAGAACATCACAGTCTGCAGGCATTAGCGCTGACTGCACAGCCTTAGCTTTGTGATTTTGTATATTCACATCTGGTGCAGTATGATTGTTAAGGGAGGATTGCTTTCAATATGCAGTGATAATGATTAACAATGTGCAATAACTAATTATTGGGAACGTGTGATGTTAATTAACGTCAGTCTAGTAAAGTGTTGTTTTAACAGTTTGAGACTGGTCTGATTTTTTAGTCTTCAAAGCACTCCAATCATAACTCTCTAGTTTCCTGGTACACATAAGTTGTAAGAGCTGGCTGTGAATTGTTGCAGAATGCCTTGAAAATTCTGAGTGTTCTTGACTGTTGATTAAAAACTTGCTGAAAACTAATACATGGAATCTTGAAATAATGAAATTAATTGAGCAATTATTTCTTAAAAAAAGAATATTTTAATGGCAAGCTAAACCAGTTTACTTTTTTTTGCTCTCTTCTTTTTGATTAATTTTTACTGTAGAAATGCATGAAAGAGCTCCATCTCAAGTATAGTATGCAGTACATGTCCTGTCACCTGAAAGAGTTTTAAAAAATCACAGCTTGAACAGAGGGCAAACATGGAATATCTTTTAATGTTATAATGTGTGAAGTCAGGGAAATGAAAAAAACTATGAAAGCAGGTGAAATTATCAGCATAAAAAAGGGAAATACATTATTTTACAAGGAAACCTGGCTTTATGTGAAATGGTGGAGGTAAAAAGTGTAAAGATCATAAGTCCTTGGTCGTTAGAAGACATGATTATCCCAAAATGCAAGAACACACATTCCACTCAGGAAAACCTGTGGCCTTAGCAAACCAGAAGTTACAAGAGTCTATCTGAACCATCTAAATATATGCTTATCTCTAATCACCCACTTTGTAATATCTTATGACTAAAAGAGACTGAACATATTCAGAACATAGAAAATATCAGTTATAACTGACAATTTTACTGCTGACATTCCATCATGTGAATGTCTTTAGACACCAGTGATAGTGAAGCTCATAATTTCTTCAGGGGAGTGTTAACTTGGTCAGTAAGGGTGGTTCCACACTGAACATATCTGATTTATCTGTAATAAAGATCTCTGCAGCTGAGGTAAACTTCCTAAATTTCCTTTTCAGTTAGAAGAAAAAAAAAAGGTACTTCTAAGGAAAGATTTAGCAGCTCTGTTTTAATGTCCACATTGGTATGCATATGCAGATGTAAAATAGTAGCAATAAACAGAGGGAAAAAGGCTGCACTGGCTGTAGTTCCAAGGAATACATAAATTCAAATGGTGAATGTCAGTGCATTTCAATGCAGATGTTCAAGTATACAAATTCTCCCAGTTCAGGATCCAAGGACCATCAAGTGAAACTAATGAGAGTCAAGTTCAAACAAATAACCTCTCTGCCAATAATCAGCAAACAGCAGGTTGGAGGAGAGTTACTGATTTTTCTGTTCCATCAGCTCATTTACACACCCAAGAAAGGAGCTGCTGCTTGTGTTTCTCACCCTTGCAAAGTGCGAGTATCACAAAGAGGGCAGAATAGACAAAAAAATCTATTCTGGACTATTATCGTGTGAGAGGTACCGAATCTTTCAAAAATGTTCTGCCCTCAGTATGATAAAGATATGCTTTGATATAACCACGTAATGTTTCGAAGGGGTGTGTAAATATCTTTTTGATTTCCATGTTACCTGGTGTGTATAAAGTAAGAAGGATGTTAGCAGATACCTCTGCAAAGAGCAGCAGATATTTTGTTGAACCAAGTCTTAGTCCATGCTTCTCTTCACCTACCATGTACTAGCTGAGACATAATTTCTGTCCTATTTCTCAAGTGTGGCAATCACTGTGAAAAGCAGATATACAAAAGCACATACAGAAAAACTCTCATTGAGTTGTTCCTTGATCTGAGTTGCTCACCCTGTTTTCCCAAATTACTGACATTTTTTTCCTGTTAGGTTTAAACATAGAGATTGAATCAAATGTTAGGAACAGTTGATCACAAAACATGCAAGTTAATATGCTTTAAAAGATGAAACTGGCTTTCTACAAACACTTTGAATAAGTGGTTTGAAATCTTTTATTCTTGCTTCATAAATTATAAGAATTTTATAATATAATAATATAATTATTATAAAATTGTTAACTACTGAATTCAACTATTATAACTATCAAGGGAAATGGAGAAGTCATTATTTTTAAGATACATCTCTTTAAAACTCAACCAACTTCAAACCAACTAGAAGGGTGATTTAACACTGCATGTCCAAATTCAGTTACCTGCACACAAAAGTGGGCATGGAAAAGGGTGTATAAACACCTTGAGCACAAGACACTGGAAAAAATGTTCAAGACAAGAAAATCCTGAAATGAGAAAGAAAGTTTTACTCCTGCTAAAACAAGAACGACAACGAATTCTGTCTATTTTAATTAAGGTTAAACTTGGTTGAAATAGAAAAATTACAGCAATTCTAAGTGAATAAAACACAGCAAAATAAAATAATCAGGTTCTGATTTTAATTGCAGTGAGCAGAAAAAAAGGCATTTAAATATTCTGTGACTCTTCAAGCCACTTAAACTCGATTTCATTGCTTGCTGTAAGAAAAAGGACAGACAGAACATTATAAGAGACTTTTCTATCATTTTAAGACAACCACTGCATAACATAAAAAACCTGAATCAGTTCTTGCTTCTGAAAATAAATAAGTTATTTTTAATCGAAAATAGAAGAAGCAGCAGTTGAAAGAAAAAAATGTTATCCCCTTCTGAAAACCAGAGATGCTCTATGCTACTCCAAAAGAATAGAATTCTGACAGAAACAAAATCCTTCTCTCTTGTTTATGCTCAAGGCTGTATGACTATCTGTTCGACTTAGGCACCTTCAGTGTCTCATGGCCTCCTAGCTTCTGACTGAGTCTCTTACTGATTTTCCTGTGTAGAACAGCAGACTTATCTGTCTCTACTTCCATTGGGATGCTTGGTCGGGTTTTTAACTCTCCACAGGGCTCAAGCAGGATCATTCTGATGCTCTTTTTTCTCAGCTTTCAACAGGTGTACACAAAATACCAGAGAGATAGTTCTCAGGCAGCCAGCCTGGGCTTGAGGGAACGACCTAGGGATTTGGTTCCTTGGAGGAGGGCAGTCAGTGCCCCGAATTACGGTAAAATACAAACACATTGTAGACTACCTTGACCATATTTCTGATGCAAATATGTGATGGACTTTGTAAATAAAATGTGAAAAAGAATGGTTGAACAACTGCCTTTTGCTTAAACCACAAGACCCAGCTAGAGACTGTCCCTGCATGTATCCATTAACATATTTTCCTGCTTTTCTTTTTCTTTTTTTGCTAATAGCAACATGTTCTTCTAAATTATTAGATTTCAGAATTATTAGCAAGTACAAAGTATGAATACTGTTAGTCTTGCTTTACAAGGGCTGAGAAAATATTTGTATTACTGCCGGTATTGTTTGGGGTGAACAGGTCAGTTTTAGAAGTAAAACACAGCCAGAAATGGCAATGTTTCAGCCAGAATGAAGCTGCTGATACTGTAGCTCTTACTGGTGGCCTTAAACATAACCTACCGCAAAACAGAAGTTCGATAAGTTGTTTGTATACCATGAACACTGTAAACCCAAAAGACACTGTCAATTGTTGGCAATACTCGTTGAAAGGTCTGAGAATTTAAAAAAAAAATTTTTGTAACTCAGTGCCAAGAAGGACTTCATTTCAGCAATGACAATAACTTTATCAAAAAATATCAGTCTAATACTATGAACTACTGACCATACTGAGCCTGTCATTTTAATTTGGCTGCTATCATATATCTTCAATGGGAAGTAGGCTAAGAGGTGAGCACTGCTCTATTTCTGTGTCCTTTTAGGGTTTATAGGCAAGAGAATCTTAGTATTAAGATTGTGTAATCTTATTTTACATGTAAATGCCAATCTTTTATATAAATGTCAAAAAAAATTTTTATTAAGATATCTGGTAAAGAAGTTTCTTCTCAAATATGATGTATGTCTTTGTGAGTTTTCATAGGGATTTTTTGGAATAACATTTACATCTATTACCTTTTCATTAATAGTGGAATGGTCAAATAATTCAGATATATTTCAGGTGTTTGTATCATCTACATTTATTCCAGGGAATAATATTTGCAGATACAAAGGTTAAACAATGAGAAAACCCCTTGCTACCAAGGAAAAGCCACAGAAATAGCAGAAACTCTTGAACTTTCTCAAGTTCTGCTCTGAGTACCCGGTTGTGAAGCTGTTGCATGCAATAAAGATTTTTCAGATTGCTTTTTTAATAGAATGACTGACTTCATAGAGTGGAACATTACAGGCGGTAAAAGGAGAAAACAAATATAGTTCGATGACCCAATGATCTTAAGGGTCTTTTCCAGTGTAAATAATTCCATGATTCTGTGATTCTTTGCAGTAACTATCACCAAAGGTTTCACACTGTCTGCCTCTATCCACTGGAGAAACGGGCCAATTTTGTGAAGTTTACACTTTACACTCAAATTAGGATCAGAGTTCCTTTAAGAAAACACTGTACTTCATAAAAAGGGAATAAAGATAATTTTGGGGGGCTTGGAGGGAACTGGTGTTATTTGTGGGTTTGTTTAATAAACTTGAAGAGTTCTTATTCACTGATTCCACCAAGATCAACACTGCAAATTAGATAACATTGTGGTAATTTCTATAGATTCATACTCACACTCTTCTCTGAAGAACCTCATCAGAAGAAATTTCTTTCTTTAAGATACAGATTCATGCCAGACTAAATTACTCAGCTGTTTTATTTCAATGTATTGGAGTGACTACACAGTTGCTATTTTAGTAGAACCTCAAGATATAAGAAGACATTTTTGCTTAGAATTTCAAGCTCCAAGCACAATCAGCTTGTGAAGCCAAGTCCTAATGAAGAGAAATCTACCTTTCTTTTAGATCTAGATAGGATTTTTTTCAATCATTTTGGCTAATGTTTATGCTGTATAATTCAGGGCTTAAAAGTTAACTTTTAAATTTAAGCAGTTAAGATATTCCATATAAAAAATTAATAAAGAGGTAAAAACTGAAAGGAAAGTCTTCTCATCATAAAACAGATACACTTAATTCTGTCCATTAGCTACAAGGTAATCTAGGGCTACTAGTTTGTATTTAATTAGCTTAAATTGCTGTGTGAGATAAGGCCGGCCGACCTTTCATTTAACAAGGCAGATTTCTGGCTTTGAACTTTTTGGCTATTAGTCTAGGTTTCATTAAAGCTTTGACAGATACACGGTTAAAAATCCAGCTGTTACAAATCAGAAAGTTACACTTCCTTCTGTTTTTCTGGCTAGCTGCTTCTGGTCTCCATCTCTCTCTCTCTGCTGGCGAATGTCTTCAACACAGTGGATTCAGTGCAAAGTCTATCAGCTTTAACTACATTGGCTAGATTTTAAAATAAATTCCAAGAATTTTCACTGGAATGGCTCCTCTCTTTTCTTCATATGTAATAAAGATAGAGGCTTCTAGAATGGAACCACTAAAGAAGTTGAGGAAGATAGATCTAAGAACAGATAGTGGATGTTAATGTGTTATGGCTAGTTAGCTAATTCAAAACGTGTTATAACTTACACACATTTGAATTCTAATCATAGTCATTCTTGCATTACGCTAAAACAACTATACTAGTGAAAATAATATGTGTTTCATGATGTATATACAATATTCATTGTGTTAAGCTGAGTAGGCAACGGGGTTGCATGTAGAGTGCTTTCATTCATCATAGTTTAAGACAAATGCTGAATCTATAGGAAGAGCTGAAGGTGTCTCTTTACAGTAAAAGGCATCTCTTTGGGCAGAGCTGTTCTTAGAATTTTAGAGAGGTTCTGACTGTCTTAGTCATGACCAGCAAAGCCATTTTATCACTTTTTTTTTCCAGTTAAAGGCATGCCAATAATACCCTCCAAAACTGTTTTCAAAATAGTTTCCCATTTCTGCAAATAGAATTTGGATCTAAATACGTGCATTTGCTAAAAGGAAATATTGTTTGAGCAAAAAATAAAAAGGTTAATGGGAAAATAGAACTGACTAAAACCATTTAATACTTTAAATTAAAGTATTGAATATACTAAAAATTAGAAATGCATAAAAAATAGTATAGTTTCTAATTTTTCTATGGATATGTTACACTGTGTTGAATTTAACATACTGCGGGGGGGGAAGAAAACATGAAATAGTCTTGTTAATGTGAGAAACAAGTAACTTTGGAAAGATGCAAGCTGACAATTTGCAACTTCTTTCTTTGTTTAGGTTTCATTTAAAACAAATTGTGACTTTGCTAAGCCATTTCTCAAAGGATATTTTTATTGGAAATGTTCTGGTTAGGCGTGCCTGTTGTCTCTATTCTACTGTGGAGTTACAAGTTACAAATTAATCAATTTTTATGTCCCACATTTGTGCTTTGTTTAATGGAACAGAGGTAAGGAATTTTATTATATATGCTATCTATATTTATTGTAATAATATTGCATAGTCAGTGTTTGAATATTTCTTTAAAATGAAGAAAGAATTCAAAAGACTCATAAACCTCTCTGGACAAAAAATAAAATAAAATAAAAGCAGACTTGTAGACCATGTTCCAAGGAAGCAGAAACTGAATAATTACTGAATTACTGTTTTTTAACCAAGGAGAGACAGGGTGAAATTGATTCTATCTTTCCTTCATTGTCACTGTGGTCAGTAGACACATAGTATTAAGAAGAAATGAGCTAAAAAGTTCTAGCCATAGGGATCCTTGGCACACCTGAAATCAAGGGCTATGTCACAGAATTAAAAAGTTCCTTTGTTAATTGAGAAGTAGGCATTTCTATACAGTCATTTCTTTGGTCCGTAGAATCCAAACAAACTCATTTTATTTAGTCTATTTACATAGGAGAAAAGCAGATTCGTGTTCCAATCTGGTCTCACACAGTCGCTCTGAAATATTTTCCCAACTTAAAATTTTGCTCCTCAGATTTTATGTATCAGCAGTGTAACTCTAAGCATTTGAATTACAATGAATGATGAGTTTCTGATACTGAACAAAATGGAGACCCCCATCTCATGAGCTCACTTATTCCATAGACTCTTGATTTCTGCTGAACATTCTGGCAACAGCTAGGCAGAGTAAATGTGTTTTTACTACTAAATAATCTATATTTACTGAAGTGGTCCACTGATTTAAAGTGGATGTTGGTGGGCAACCTTAGCATAGCTGACACAGAGGAAATAACTGCTGAAAAAAAAGAAAGTGCTTTTAAAAGTGCCATGTGTCTGGAATAATGCCAAATGTCAATGACACATTTATTATTACATCATAGTGACATAAAAGTAAAGAATATCTTATGCTATAGACATTTATATACCATAGAGTTAAATATTTTTCTGGGGTGTTGTGGGTTTTTATATTTTGATTGCAATAAATTTCAGGCATGACTGAAAGCTTACAGCTTTCACTTTTTTTTCAAGCTAGAATTGAATTACTAGGAAAATAATTGACCACAGAATATATAATTGTATTTACAAATATAACTTCACAAAATGTACACAAAATATTTTAATTTCTGATTTTTAAAAAATAATTTATTTTAAACCAATTTTTATTGGACATAAAGTGAATTGATAGGAAAAAATTGAATTTTGTGAGAAGTTCTCATTTTGTCTGATTGGCATATTATGTGTGAATTAAGTAAGAAATGTACTGAGATATCTCATAGTTTAGATTTCCTTAGCATTAACATCATCTAACTTCAGACACAATTTCCCATTACCAAAAAGCTCTAATATGTTCTATATGTTCAATCTTACTTTTTTGCATGCACTTATCAATCCTTTGGCATGCTTTATATAAGCACAATTTTTTTTCTCAAGGATGTTCAAAAATAGTTGTATTTCCTATATTTTCTTTTTACAGAATTCATAATTTTCTCAAATGTATAAATCATTCATGTCTTTTGATTTTTCTGTAAGCACTCAGGTGTTGGTTTTTGACAGGCACTTACAATGGTCTCTAAGATTTTTAGAAAGCAAGAAGGCTGCATTTGAGGTCAAATTGTTGTTGGATTGACTTCTCTTTTCATTATACAGGTTGTTATATAATTGAATTTTTTATTTCCTCTCAAACACAAAAATTAATTTAGCACTGCTTCAGTTTTCATTTTGTGAACTTTGGGCACACTGATCCTTAGCAACACAAAGAAGAGTGGACGTTCTGTTGTTTGTCAGTTCTGGGAGTATTGTTGTGTAGTTTCATGGTTTAATAACAGCAGAACACTGATCAGCCAGAATCTTTGGAAATCTTTGTTTAATGCCTTGCAATGTATATTTCCAAAGATATGACTTTAATGTCTAAAAGTATTTGACAATTCGTGACAGTTTTAAGGTACAACTGCAAATATAAAGTCTATGTTTACATCTAGAGGCATTTGCATGTGCTATATCTAACATTTACATGAAGTAGCTTTAATATTTATAAATCTTCCTCAAATCACAAGGGAACTGCTGTGATCTTGAAGAGCGTCATGTTTCCATCATGGGCGGCTTATCTCACCATATTTAAGTAACTAAATATAACTAAATGAGAATTACCTTTTTGTAGAAATGTACCACATGCAAAGGAAAGTGGGAAGAGGTAAATATTTAAGAAGAATACATTGTCTCTTAATAATCATAATGAGAATGTCTTGGGACTGATCTGCTGCCTGGATTGTCTGATCCCAGACCAAGAATAATTACTCTCTCAGTTTGTTTGCTGCTGCTCTTGTTTATAGTTCCAGCAAGTGTTCCAGAGATGACAGTACACTTACACACATGCGCACACACACAAATCAACACAGGTAGCCACATATTTTTTTGTCTCTTATTTATTTATTATTAAATGCTGAATCCTTGTTGATTTTTCTCACACACCAGAGGTGCTTGCCACCTTACAGGTGACCATGTACCCTTTCATTCCACATATCATTCCAATTTCACATACACTTCCAGCCCTATCTTGAAAACAAGTAGACTCCATTTTTTCAGCACATAATATAATATTACGATTAAAACAGAGCCATGGACTAACTACATGAAAATTCAATATGAAAAAATTAGCCAAATTAAAAAGTACTTTTCTTTCGGTTAGAAATGAGGAGATACAGCACTCTTAATGCACTTAAGAGCAGAATGACAATAACCCATTAATGTCATTCAGGCATGAAAAAATAAAACCTATTTTTAAAATATATGAGGTGAGCTATTTCTGGCATAGATGGTAATATATATAACTGTCTAACTTTGCTTCAATATATCTTACCTGGTGGGATGACACTTAAATTGCTGTGGACAATTCAGGTCACCTACATTCTAAAATCAGAATATATAAGATAAAGGGACTTCAGTATTTCAGGATGAGACAATAAAATGCTAGTAGAATAGGAAAACTTAATAGTACAGGACTGAGGCTGTTAATTCTGTTCATTTCTAAAAAAGTATGTAAGTTAATGAGCAATGATAGCACTGAAGTAAATGCACACAATTGAACATTATTAAGTCTGGTCTTTAACCACCCCTCAGAAAGCTGTTATTTTAGAACCTAACTTCCATGTCAGAATAGCCAAAAAAAATGAAACAATTTTAAGAAGATTGATGTTAGACAGCACTGGATCCCACAACAGAAAATAACCTTTTTAATCTTATATTTTCTTCATTACAAAAAGACTGTAGACAATGATCTGGGTTTTGGAGAATGTAATTGCATTCTTCTTAGACAATTTAGTGGGAGAGGATAGAGTGATCTGTGGATAAGCATCTACTCTATCAGAAATGTTTTAAACTGTGTCTCTGCTGAAGGGGAGATTGATTCTGTGGTGTTCCTTGATCTCCTGATCCCTCAGAAGTTTAAATATAGGGTCTGATGAAATGTGATTCTTCATTTCACTCAGTGTCCAGATGGAAAGAAAGGGAAAGTACATGAATCCAGGAGACAGTCAGGACATCTACTGCAAAGTGCTATGGGTTTTTATGAATCAATGTGGTCTTTTTATATTTTGTGAAGAATTGGACAAGAAGCAGTTTGTGTGTGTGTGTGTGCTGTTCAGGTTTAAGATAGGGATGAAAAGTGTTTGCTTGCACCTGCAGAAAAGAAAAATAGATGCTTCCAATGGGACTTTTAAAATAACGATAATAAAACCATAATAAATTTGATTGAATTCTTTGTCCTTCTTTGCTGAAAATTTTATTAGTAATATGGCCTGGATTTTCAGCTTCTCTATATCTTCAGAGCCATACTTTCCTAGACAGCTCTGATTTTAATTAAATATGAGGATAAAAGTAAAAATTGCAAGACCTGCTGACTTTTTAGAAACTCTGATTCTGGCATGCTGGAAATAGAAGTACAGTATAAATACAGCTGACTAACAGAACTTTTGTATCTCTTTATTCCTCTCTTAATGAGGCAATAATGCTGCTGAAGTCCAACCATTTCATTTCCAGTAAAACAAGTATATGACAAGGAAAAATAAAAAAAATTGCTATAATGTCGTACTCAGACATGAAAAGAACCACACCGACCCAGCTCATTCAGGTAGAGAGCCGAGACCACCAAAAGAGGCCTCGTTGTTTATTTCACATCATATAAATCTGCTTCTAGGAATGACCATGGATTGGAGGATGAAGTTACCACCTCTCCAACCACACTGGTCAAAGGAAAAGACCATCAAACTTTCTTCACCTTGGGAGAAGGAATGAAAACAAAAGAGAACGTTAGCTAAACATAACTCTGTTTACAGAAAGTACGTGAGAACCTAACTGTATTTACAGAAAGTGTGTGAGAACTCCATCACAGAAATGAAAACATAAAAAGACTGCAAAACTCAGGGCGACACTATAATGGTTGTGAATTACTAATTTCAGAATGAATTTGAAAGTCTAGGAATGCCAAAGTAAACTTAAAAACTAGCCAGGTGTTTACAACAGGGACTGTAAAGATCTGTCATGACTTAATAAATACTGCCAGCTGAGATTTAAACATTTCTGATCTGAGTTGCAAACTAATTTCACTTGTGAAGTTAGAGTATCTGTGTGCTAATGAAATACTTCTGCTGCTTTCTTCTTAATGTTGTGAACCTCTGAAAATATTTTCTTTTAGACTATTGTGTATTCTTTAATATAAAACTTTTAAAAACAACTGAAATCCTCAACTTGTATCTAACAGGTGTTGCATAACTATAGTAACAAGACCTTAAGGAAAACCACCGGGGGAGAAAACTCTTTAAACAAAAAGTGGTTCAAAACCTTACTAAAGCTATAGAATATATTTAAACAGAAGGGTCAGCAAGATATAAAATATACTTCCTCAAAACCATCCTGAAAGAAACCGGAAATTTCAGAGAAGAAACAATTACTCTGAGAAACAGGATAATCCATACATAATATGGAGAATATTTTAGAGTAATGTGAAATGAAAAGCAAAGCCATTCATGTAGTCAGAAAAAAAGCAAAAGGTACTGATTACAAGGGACTAGATGAAACAGACAAATAAGACATTGTAATCCTAAGCATCTCACAATGTAGCTTTTACATGTGTGAGTCCCATTGCAAAATTCAGCTAGATGTGGAGAGCCTGAGCTCCTAGTTTAACGCACTGAAGAACTAAATCACTCAGAATGACAGAATTTGTAACAATGGCTCTGTATTTGCCTGAAGCAGCTAGGACGCAACACTGTGAAAAAGAGCTGTGACTCCAGATCAGCCCTTCACAAATGCCTAAAGAACTGGGCTACAGGGAAAAGCTATTTCAACACAGAATTTACAGCCCACAGGCTCTTCCTCACTTATGGGGTTTGAAACAATGCAGCAAAGAATGTTTTCTTCTTTCGTTCATAAGACAATAGAGAGTATTTGGAAAAAAGGCTATAACAGACATCACTGTCATGTGATATATATGAGATTCTTGTTGCAGTGTTTTCATACAAAAGTTTAAATTCTACACTTTCAAGACAGTATTACAACCTGAGCTATGTGCTATTCTACTATGAACACCAAAATCTCTTTTCCTGTTCATACTGTCTACATTTGCAAAATAAGTTACACTGAATAAAAAAAAAAAAATAGATCAATAACAGAGGAGATGCAAGAATCATTGTTAACAGTCTAATCCCATAAAAGCAGTATGAATTTGAGACACTAGAGGGTTATGTTTGATACATGTTTAGGTGTAATTTCTTTAATTTATTCAATGACTGCCATGACCAGAATCAAAATATAAGCTACTGCAGCTGGATTAAATACCTCTACTTTTAGGTTTCAGTCGTGTCAGTCTGCCTACAGTCTTAGTAGCAAAAAAGATCATTTGAGCATGACTTCTTTCAGGGACATGGGCAGCACAATGTAAACATGAAATATAAGCTACTTGTACTATTATTTTTACTCCTTTCTTGGAGAGTTAACCTAAGGATATATGGTGGCAGTTGCAAACTCTTACCCCATATAAAAGTCTGCTCCGCTTACGGGAGACAGTTCACAATAGAAGTGTTTAGGAGGAAAACTTCTACATCATATTGACCAGGATAACTCAATCCCATTTCTCATCTTGAGGAAGATTGGGACTAACCACAGGGGACAAAAGACTCACTTTTTACGAATTAACAAAGAAAGTTGCCAGGTAAGAATTCTGACCATTTTCTTTTACCCATTTCTACAAACCTTTCTTGTTTTCCTAAGGTATAAAAAGAAAAGAGAAAAAAAAAAAAAAGGAAAAACCAAAAAAGGTACAAGATATTATGAAACAGGAAACATACTTTAATTTTGTAATGAAATGATAATTTTTTAAATTAATGTTAATCCCTATCCTATTAAGAATTCTAGCATTCTGAGACAAATACTACCTTTAGCACTGAAATATATTTTTGCTCACATTTTATTTTTCTAACTCTCATTAGTAGAAACTATTCTGCGTTACAATGTAGTCATCCATTTTTGTTGGAGATTTATTTTAAGAAATGGTGAAAGGTTGAAAACAAGATGTATTTTGAAAACAATATGATGTATTGGCTTCTATTAGCAAGATAAATGTGTTTCAGCTTGACTGAGCAAGAAGAGTTCAAAGCAAAGCCCTGTAGTATTTTATTAGTATTCATTTGAAATTATTTGAAAAGTAAAGGATCTAGGAATAGAGTTCTTGCCTCAGAAACAGTTAAAGTATTCCCTCTATAGAAAAAGAACCAAAACAACTCTTCTAGGCAGAGCCTGGAATTCTACCAAACTAAAAATAAATCTGAAACTCTCTTCCTGTTCAGAATAGTCTGCCGTTTTACTAAAGGTGGGCCTCTGGCACTTCAAAACATCAGCAATATTACAGACACATTAGTCTTCTGCTGACTCAATCCCATTCTGCCTCATTTCAGTTTTTGTTCAATACTCTTAATGTGTTAGGAGGTCTTAGGGATTTAGTCTCAATACATTAATAATTTAAATATAATCATCACTTCGTGGAACATGTGTCTTTCTTCTATCACTTGAGCTAGCTTTAATTCCTCTGGCAGTTTAGTAGCACTGTGTAGGAAACCGAGGGGTTAAAACTTCCACAGACAATGACGGATTTGACCTTAACCCTTGGAGAGAACTCGGATTGATGTGATGACAGGACAGGGATTCTAAGCAAAAGAATTACAAACCTATGTTTTTGTAGCTATAAATAAGAGAGCGTGTTGAGTGAATTGGTGGAGGGTTTTAAAGTATAGTGGTGTGATTTTGTAGTTTAAACTAAGAATTTAGATGTTATAATAGAAGTATATGGGTGTACGTGACTTAGCAGGTAATTGGTAGAAAATTGACGCACTGCAGTAAAAGTGACCAGAGGTGATAGGTTATCAAGTCAAAACAAAGTTTCGTGTTAATGGCTTATTGGACCAGAAAGTTATAAATTGCCGTGTAGCCCTGAAACTCGTGACTATCTGCCATTATGGCGATTTGTTACTAAGCTCCACGAACTCTGAGACTGATGCCTTGTTTGTTATTTTAAGTAATAAATCGTGTATAACCGTGATAGTCCCATCTCTTTAGTGGAAAGTCCGACCAGAAAAGAAGCAGAAACAGAGAAAAACTCTACAACACTGGGCTTTGAGGCTCACAGTATAACTAACTTGAAAGTTTGTGTGAAATGAAGCAGCAAAGTTCAACAAACTATCACAGAGGATTTATTCAAGTATATGAATATGAGTCAACAATATAGAAAACACTGATGTAGAGAGGAGAAACACTTTTTTCTCTTTGAAGTCCTTAGCTGCTATCCTTAGACCATGCGATAATTAGATCATGAGTTAATTGAAACATACAAATTAATTGCACTGATTGCTATTTATATGAGATGATAGTCTTTTCCTGACAAATTTGCTTTGATGAGGCAAAGGAAGCACTTGACATTTTGCCATTGAAAGTCAATTGCTCTCCTGCACCAATTAAAATGACACAGTATTTGAACTCAATTGCTTAATGTGCTGTTCCAAACAAATAAAAGAAGACAATGCATAACCTAAGGTGTCCATGCTTTTAAAGCACAGTGTATCAGTGTAATCAAATTTTTAATAAGCCTTAAAATCCTTTAGTTGTCAGTGGGTTTTGGCAGACAGTTCTTCATTTATTAGGAAAAGAAATTATGGTCTTTCAGGAAACCGATAGCAGGCTGTTGATTTCTCCATGCTGGCAACAACTTTGAAGGAAATTTTCTGTGACTCTCTAGACCTAGAGAAAGAAAAGCAAAAAATGCACATAACAAACACTAAACTTAAGCCAGAGCCATGGAATAAAGTAACAAGTGGAACAAATGAGCTTTATTGTGACTATAAGCTGGTATGAACTTCTCTTTCTGTTCATCTTTCTTACAAAAGCAAGGGCTGTAGTAAATAAAAAAATAACAGAAAAAATGATATTGTGATTCTGCATATAAACGTGGATCATGGTGTTCTAATTTCCTTCCACATCAGTTCCCTGTTTGGAAGGAAATTCATAGCCCATCATTTGTGACTCTTCCACCACTGATTACTTCCAGAGAAAAGCCAAACAGACTCTCTTAGCCAATATGTTCCTTCAAGTTCAACAGTCAGTTTAGAATTCAGAGGAAGAAATATTCACTAGACTACAAGAAGCACCATTTTATCTAACAACTGTTTATTATAAATTGTATAACCAACTCTGTAAGGCAAGTCTAGAATCCAGGTTTGTATTTTGTACTGTAACAGCTGATCTAGTCAGCTTTTCTTAGCAATGATTTTTCTTTCACTGTGTATTGTTTCATTATTAACACAGGAACTTCATCTCCTCTTTCTAGTTAAACTGCTTTCCACCTTCACCTTCATTTCTATCTGTAGTTGGATGATTACACTATTTTTGAAATAGATGCCAGTCGACAGCACTTCTGGGTGAGATATTGGTAGGCATATGAATAAAAATGGAACAACTTATGGTGCGAGTAAGGTTTCAGCTCTTCCTGCAGACAGGGGCTAAAACAATGTCAACATTCCCAATCACAGAGCAGAGACACCACCACCAAGTCACTGCCCCCTTCCTATCCTTACTGTGGAGACATATTTCTTTGATGTGAAGGCCTGAAGCCTTAAACAGATTTTGTCTTTCAGCTTCGCTGAGCACCATCAGAACTGCTTACTTGAATGCTCATGGCACCTTTTTTTCATCTTGGTCTGCTGGGCTACTATTACGGGGTGAGAATTTTTTTTCCCAGTGTTTGAACCTCCTAATAAGGTTCATTGTCAATTTAGTATTTTAAATAAATTTTGAATGCCACCCACACGCAGCTACAAGCAAATGCAAAGCATCAGTGTTTTATTGTGTACTATTATTTATCTTTTGTTAATATGCTGCTGTTTATTTTGAAAGTCACCCATGAAATTCATCATGATTGAGCATCTCAGGTGATAACTTTTTATTTCAGAAATAAATGACAAAACTTCAGTAGAGTTCAGTAACATCATGGTTTCTTACCTTGCATTTTTACTTACACTTAATCTCTCATATATCACATTAGTCAACCAATAAAATGCATTTATTCTCAATAGTATTAGAGTACCCAATTATTAGGATTTAAAAAATACTGGTAGCATTACAACTCAAATTATTTTACAATAACTTGTGTTTTCAGCAATTATTAAATTGAAACTATTACAAAAATTATAAAGATCAAAAGACAAAATTAATATATTAGACAACTTGTTTGGACTCATATTCTTTACAGTACATTCACTCTATTTTTGCTGCAGTTGAAAAGTTACCAAAAAAATAATTCTAGACATGTTAAATCAGGTTTTGACATAGTCTTCATTATCACATTAGTCAAGTCAATACACGCAGTAAAACTATCCTTCAGATAACGTACTTGTTAATACAGGTAACAGCTTGCAAAATAGTAAAAGGAGCTATGGTAATCCAGGGTAAAGAGTTGCAAATATAAAATGTCTCCAGATTGCAAACTGCTAAAGGATATATTTTGACATTAGATCTGTTGAGCTGGTTTTTTCTAAATGCATAAGCTAGCCAGCACAGAAATGCTGAATCAGATTGTTTTTGTTCAGCTACTCCAGAGAAGGATGGACTCTTGGTGGGCGAAACCTGAAATTGATTAAATAAAGCCCTGGCACCCTGCTCTTTTTTAATAAAGCTTTATTAAGTCAACTCAGGAAAACAGATGACTCTTCAGAGTCTTTGCTGAAAATATACCACAAAAAAACCCCATTGCACCTCTAGAAACATCTACTGAACTGGGCAAAACAACAAAAACATCCTAGAACAAACTTAATTGGAGCTATTCAACTCACCTCACTCTCTCGCAGTATTGTGAAACTTACTGTAAAAGGAAATAAAATGTCAGCAAAAACCTGTAGGAGATGAAATTGTGATTTTCTCGGAGTCTTATGAAAGTGGGACTCTGAGATCTAGAACATGAAAAAGAAGCTGCTATATAAAACATATTCCCCAGTGGAAACCTGATAAAAAGGTGCAGCTAAAGAAAGCCATGACAACTGCTTCTACTCAGGCCACGCATGTTGGGTAAAAAGACAAGTATAACAGAAACATGTCAAAGTGAGATTGCCGTGATTGATTTTATCAAACTTTTACTTCTCCTCACTATTATCATAGTTTTTTTTATCTTGATCTTATGATCCAGTTATAAGACATGCGTGTCCTTGAGTTAAGGTGCAAACCAGACCATATGCCAAAGTCAATAGTATGGATTTTATTTAACAGTGAATGTGAGGCAGAGAAATAGAAAGAAATAGGAAGGGAGAGGGAAACGGCGAGATGGGGAGTGGGGAAAGGAAGGGTAGGGAGGAGAGAGAGAGTGAGCACCGTGTATCCCTGGCTGTGGCTGTGGCTGTGGCTGTGGCTTCCTTCTGGTGCTTCTTCAAAGTGGTCTCCTCAGTGCTGGGAGTCCCCAATTCCTCTGGAGGTGCCATTTTTATACAGTCCAAGTCCCAGGTATCCATGAGGCGCAGATGTTCTTCCCATAATTTGGGATGGCATGTGCGTAACCAATTTCTTCCTTTCTCACAGTTTTCCACCATATGAATTTTTGTCCAGAGAGTTTAGCCAGATCTGCCTCACTGAGCATGGAATTAACATCTTCCTGTTGCCATCTGTGCAGATTTTGGTGTCTTCTCACAGACATTAAATCTTTCCATGTAAAACCCATAACACAAATCTTCCAGAAAATTAACACTATGAATTGTTCATATGGAGGACTGGGATTTGGTAGTGTTTTCGGATTGTTTTGTATTTTCCAGGGTGGTTGAAAGAAACACATTTCCAACCAGGAGAAATAAGAAAGAAAAGGGAAAAAGTTAAATACCGTGGGATACACCATGTTGAAAAGGGTTGGATGCAGGAACATTAGTGACCTTACTGTCTAGTGCCAGACCCTTATATGCTCTAAAAAATTACTAGTGAATGTAGTACTGAATGAATACTGAATAATATTGGGATAAAGATGGGTGATTGTACCTGCCTTTTTTCTGTTCCACTAAAATAACTTTCCAGTTGAAAAAGATGAAATTTCATGTAAACTGGAAATAAATGGTTTTAGAAAGAAAGAACGAAGCTGATTTTTCTTTTTCCTGTGGTTTTGCTGCATAGCCATGCAACCTTCTCTATTTTGATCAGTTCCTTTTCAGTACAGTTAAGATGTACCGAGAGCTGCAAGAGAATTTTTAACTTCAGATACTGCTTGGAGCCATGAATCTCTTTTTGCAGTGAAGCTTAGTATGCCTCTCTGTAGAAGGAGGAGGATGCTCACTCTTCTTAACCCAACTATCGCTTTCAAATGCCTATCAGACTAAGGAGCACTTTATTAAGAAACTAAAAATGCAGAATTTTGGTATAAGGATATGATAAACAGAAAAATTTAAGCACAGAGTACTAAGAGGAAGAACAGTTAGTCTCTTTTTGTTGCTGTCTTTCTACATACCTTTCCTGACTATTTTTCTTCTTAGCTTATTGTCACCATAAATGTATCCATATGTTCAGTATTTATATACTGAATTCTACAGTTGCTAGATAACTATTTTTCTCCTAGGTGGATCCAGAAGTCGTATCACGAGTCTGTACTGTACATGAGTAGTCCAGTAATGGTTCACATGAACAGTGGGTTCAGTTCTCTTAAACACTCTGAGACTCTTTTCTAGGCTAAACAATACCATCTCTCTCAGCCCTAACACAAAGGAGAAATGTTGTATCACTTTATCCTTTCAGTCACCCTCTGTTGAACTTCCTCCAGTGTATCCATGCCACTCTTGTACTGAGGAGCCCATAACAGGACACAGGACCCCAGGTGTGGTCTCACCACCGCCGATTAGAGGGGAATGCTCATCTCCCTTCATCTACTGACAGTACTTTGGCTAACGCAGCCCAGGACACCATTACCTTTCCCCTTGTTGAATTTCATGAGGTTTCTGTCAGACTACTTCTCCAGATGTGTGATTAAAAAATAAAAATAAATATTCAATCTCAAACATATTAACTCAAAATTTCAAGATTATGTCATCAATAATATAGTTGTCATGTGTTCGGTAAGATGAGTGAGGAGAGTCAGATGCCTTAACAGAATAATTTACCCAAACCACACATCTCAAGATGAACAGCATAAGGATGAGCATATTCTAATACCGGCTTTACAATGTAAATAAGAAAGGGCATTCAGGGGACTTCTTTAGCCTAAGTTTCTTGAGTTCCAAAGATTCCTGAATTCTCTTCTGGAGACTGGTAGAACTTTCACAGGTTGGGAAAATAAAGGACTATTGGCTAGATTTCTATTTTGTTGTTAGACCACTCTTCAGAATTAAAAAATTAAAAGTTAATAATGCAGGAAATGATCCTAGGTATCCTATGACACTGTGTTCTAGCCAATATTGGGATGTGGATCACTACCACAACTCAGAAGATACTGATTTCTATCTTTTATGTGGAGTATGATGCTATAGATGTGCATGGAGTGCTCCAAGATTGGACACTTTGCTCCAAGTCTCTAAGATCTTAGTTGAGAAACACACCATTCCTTCATCCTAATCAAATTCCTGTCACAATTCAGTCCTTCACAGAATGAAAGAAACATTACTTTAGACTCCCACAGATATATAGATATATATATTAAAAAAAAAAGAAGAAAAGTGAGATGTTCATAGAGCTTAGACATTTTGTGGGTTCAGATGGCAGCTGAGCTTTAAATTCCATGTCTAATTTCTACCAATATCATTCATAAGGCACTAAACTGCTTTCTGGCATCTGGCCTTCATCACCCAAGCAGATCCATTGCCCTACTTTAGACTTTGCTGGAACTATTTTTAAAATAAATCATTACTCATGGTCTCTGTCTACACTGGTGACTGTATCACTGTATCCATCTTAGGAGAGATGTCACCCCACTATGTGGTACAGTGATACTTGTGTATTTAACTCAGGACTAGCTATCTCCAGAGCAGGTTGGTGGTATCTGCACTACAGGTCAAGTAGCCCTGGGCAACTGGGGTCACATGTAGCTCCTGAGAACCAAAAGATTTCTCTTTTCCTGTTAAAAGTGTCTGACATACTGTGCAGATTATGCTGTAGGAGAGTTATTTTTATGTTTTTCTTGATTTAGGATGTGGTATTAGGTAATATAATAATGACTTAATGCCTGAAACAGTTTAAGTGTATTCATTAATGTAGAAAGAACTCAGTCTCGTGCTGTTTCACCTATGCTGGATTTGGAGAGCAGCACTGAAATCAGCTTCTAAAACCACGCAAGGATATGTTTTGGGGGAATATGTTGACTCACATTCACAAAGATCCTGGGAAAAATTTAATATTTACACAGTGCAGAGACGGAAACAAAATAGTGATGTGAGCAGCCATGATTAGTAGCCTGAATAGAAGGAGAATGTTACTGAACAGAAGGAAATGTCTGTTGGAAAATACTGACAGACAAATTGCCTGCCAGCCTGAGAGCTGTGAGCCTGGGAACTAGGCCTTGGCAGCAGAAATACCATTGAAAAGTGCAGCTGGCATCTTTGAAATACAGCTGCACAGAAACAGGAGGCATCCTGAGATATCATCAATAAGTGCAAAACCTAAGAAACTGCAATGGCAACATATCATCTCAAAAACTGGAAACAGTCTGGGAAAACAAAATTGGTCTGAAAAAACACAAAACTTCATCATATATTGGCTCTTACAAGTGAACAATAGAGATTGACAACATCTACTGGCTCTTCAGAATGCTGCTGATTGATGTAGTCATCGATGAAATAGTAGTCTCTACGAAATAAAAAGGAGTTAATTTTCCTTTCTTATACAGGCTGCATTCTCGAAAATAAATTTCTATGGGATCTTGGACCCAGGCTAGGGATACGTGGATGACTTCAGATTCTGTGGTGCATGTTATCATTGAAGAGAGACTCAGTCTGTTACTTCATTGGTCCCACTTCTGGAGTTAGTTTGGTTTGTCCTCTACCTCTGAGATGGTTCAGTTCCTTTCTTGCATCAATATGTCCTCCTCTCTGGGGTTGTTTCGCCCCCTCTGAAATCTGTCTAATTCACTTGATACTAATATTATATATCCACATAACTAATCTATTATAACTACCCATTGTTATATTGTTGATAAGTTTGTTTCACTAATTATAAGTTTCTGGTAGCTGGTAATAGAACACAACTATTTGGTTGCTGTTTTACAATTGATTGTTGTTATATGATTGATTGCTGCTATTATTGATTGCTTCTATACTATTGATTGATTGATTGATACTATATTTTTGATTGCTGTAGCAATCTGTAATAGTCTGATATATGAATATATATATCTGTATATATATATTCACTTTATTAATCATAGCTTTACTAGCTAGTGGTGATTTTGTGCTGCTATACCTGCTAGTGGTAATATGGGGGAAGTATATCTGGTGATCTGTAATAAAGAGACTTTTAGAGGATTGTACCCTTGTGTATTATGGAATCCTAAGAACCCACAGTCACGATTTTTATACACCCACAGAGCAGGTTATTTTTTCGCCTGTGACAAATAGTGAGATAAGCTACTTGACAGATTTACCCATTTTAAATATGTCAGAGTGCAATACACTTTCACTGGGTCCTTTGAGATTGTGGAGGTTGTAGTATTTAATATCAGTTTTACTTATTCTAAATATAGCTGATGTTGAAAAGGATTTCTGATTTATCAGAGTGATTCAAAATAAACTGTATAGCACCACCAAATACAAGTCATAGTTAGCAAAACACAGCAAATGCAGTGCACAGTTCAATCACAATATCATTGTGATTCCCGTTCCCAGTGTCTATGATATGCTCACTATCATGATCCAGGGTGTCCTCAGCCGGCAGGAAGTAATACATGGGTTGAAGCCAGCTCAAGCCCTTTGTTCTCTTAGAAATACTTTTACTCTGTAGAAGCAGAAAAACAACTTGCTTTTGTTTTTCTGCTCCATATTGAGCTGAGCAACATATTCACTCCCCTTCATGTTGGTCTGGCTGACTCAGGGAGATATACTTTCAAGGAATACAGGGAGAAACATTTATACCACCAGTTAACCAACTCAACTGTTGATAGTAGTTTATCTGAAACAAAGGCCACCCTCTGGTCCCTTTTGTTTTGAGATTATGTTAGTTTCTTTGCATTACTCCCTGAGCTTCTTGGACAAATCAACTTGACCCATTTCTACAGAGATTTCTTTCATTGCAGGAGTTTGTTGATCAGTCACAAAGTGGCATATCAGGTCTCCCAATAGGATAAAAAATTAAAAATCTGAGGGAAGTCGTTAGACTTTCATTAGTAATAAAATATGAGTTTGTGTACTCTGCTAATATTGTTTCCTAAATAGAAAGTTTTATGCACTAAAATGAAAATTTATCCTACTTTAGATGATTAAGAGTCATGAGACTTTCTGTAAAGTTAACAGGGTGGCTGTGTGACTAGGCTTTAGCTCTAGATGGTTGACTGATTTGGGATGATAGTGAGTGTATAATTATGTTGATTGTACTGAGCAATCCCAATCTTATGGTAATCTCTAAATATTTTATTTTAGCCTGTTATGTCATTATACTACAGTTTATATTTAGTGTGCTCTAGTAGATGGTTGGTTGTTTACTGGAACAACTTTCCAAGTTTTCTAGTTTTCTCATGCCACCAACAACCTCTGCTTCAGCTGTGGACAAATATACATCTGCCATTCTGTTGGGATAAGCCCTTTTCCTTCCCCTGTCCTCTCTGGCAAGAGAGGGCCAAAGACAGAGACTATGGGTTCAGATAACAGTTTACTGAATTTACTGAAAACAAAGCACAGTGGAAAAAGAAACATGCAATAACAGCAGCAATATTAATAATAAAAGTATACAAAAAAAAAAGAGAACATGCTTTACACACAAAAGATGTTTACCACCTCATCTTAGCTCTGTGTGGCCACCAGGACAAAGACAGGATGGTGGATACTCCTCACAGTGCTCTACCTGTCCCCAAGCCTGAGACAATAGAAAACAATGATGGATAAACCCCTGAAAGCTAGATCATCTACTTTTGTTAGGTATCAAAAATATTTCTCAACTCAAATTAGTTCAATTCTGATAATTTCTAAAACTGTTTAATTATCCAGTGTATGACGGTGTTTGAATGCATGAAAATATGGAACCAGAATATATAATCAAGTGACTGTTATCTTTTTTTTTTGACTTATCAGGAAATTGTTCTTAGATGTTCATATTTATTCATTGCACAGGAATAAACTAAAAAAATCCCCAAACATTTCTGGTAAGCTTACACATCTCATTAATGTTTAATGTTAAGCTTTCATTTCAGTTTTTGCAAAGATGGGAAACTGAACCTAAATATGCCAAATTATAACAACACTAGCACTGTATATTAACACAACAATCGACACAGATCACTCATCATTTTTTCAAAGAGAATGATTCACAGTAATAAACATAAGGTTGGTAGGAGTGAAAGGGGAGGGTGGTGTACTTGAGGTAGTCTGCTAAAGTTAAAATTATTTTCCTTTAGTCAGTAAAATCCATAGTAAATATAGACTTATTAAGGTGACTTATCAAAAATCATTATGAGGTATGGAATGTAATCATAGTGAGTACAATATGAAATTACCTTCGTTGTCATATAGAAGCAAGATATTTTAATGTGTGCAAGAGAAAACTTTTTTCATTTAGACAATACATGACCCATGATTTCTCCTGCCAACAAATGCACTGCAGTTTAAATGAGTGCAAGTGCTACTAAAATAGATTATCCTTACCTTCAATAGAATGTTTATTTTTAGTCTTTAGACTCTTCCTGCATTATCCTACATGTGTACTCCTTCCTAGAATGCAACTCTGAATATGCCTCTTAGGAAATGTTGCTGCCTACCAACAATTCTGCTGCAAGATCACTCCAAAGTATTCACCTGTTTGTATTTGGGTAACTGTAGATCCTGCTGGATGAGTAATCTGTATTGCTCGTTTTCATCTCTTTACTTTTCCGTCTGAGCACCTTCTCTCCAAGACGGAGTTTCATCACTGATTTACATAAATTTCTTCTGCTAGCAGCTAAACATGCGAATGTTTCTTTTCTATAGTCTTCTCCTAAGACTGGTAATGAATTACATATATCTTTGTTCTCATTTTCTTTAGATGGGAAAGGAAGCTAAAACATGGACAAAAAATCCTGCTGAGTTTTAACCACCTCAAAAGTCTACCCTGGAGGAAGAAAATTACAAAATAAGTACAATTAACAGTTGATGACTAAAATTCAAAATTATTTGTGGCAAAAATTTGAGTGAAATTGTGTTTTACTGCTTCACACGAAACTTGTCTATGAAAACTTATTTGACTAGAAATAATACACAGCATCACCTGAACTGATTTATTCATTTTTGGAACGTCCTTGAATCTATGTACCAAGCAAGGCACAGCAATGACATTCTGGCAGAAGTGAAATCTTTCACTGCTTCCACGTGCAACTTGTCAGTTCCATATCCTGGGGCTGAAAAGGAAAACTATGCTATAGCAAAACTGGAGCAATATATTAAGCTTCTACTGCTCATTTTAGTCATTATAAAGGAGCACTCCTGGCACACATCTGAATACAGATGACTTGCATTTCTGGCCCAATGCATACTGTGAAGCATGGAAACTATGTCTAGAACCTAAAAAAAAAAGATACAAGTGTAACACATTTTTAACTCATTGTTCATTACATAAAACACCAAGTTAAGTTTGCAGTGAGCGAAGAGGGGTTCCCAGCAAAGAAAAATGTACAAAAAAATATCAAGTTTCCAAGCAACACGGATTCTAGAGCAAGCACATAAATAAGGATGACTTCACTTATCATCCCATTCTTCTTCTGGAAGTATGCACTATTACAGAGAAGCAAAATATTCCCCAGTGACTGTTGGTGTTCTTTCTCTTCTTTATGTCATGCTGGCAGTAAAATAATTTATATTTTAAATGTTAGTATTGTTTTTAGAAGTTCTAACCCCACAAAATTTGGGAATGAGAATGATATTTTGTGGGACTCTTAGCTGTATATTCTCAGCAGATTCTTACTGACCCTATGTAAATTCATTCTTTTCCTTTTCTTGTCTCACCGTCCTTTATTCAATCCTTGAAACCCCATATGATTTCACTTAGAACTTCTTTTGACAGCATTATTTCTTTTATCTACATTTTTGTGAGCTTTTAATGACCAGCAGGTATAAAAAGTATGTCTTACCCATGCTCACTGCCTGAAAAATTGTTTTAATTATAATTAGATCCCTGGATTCCATGGAGTTAGGGTTTAATTTCATTTATACTAGTGCAAATCAGCAGTGAATTGCAAAAGCAAACTGGAGGTAAATCTGAGTAAAACAATACCAGAATTTGACTCTGCTGTGCATCAGTTTTCTATCTGTTTTTTTGAAGTTAGGAACAGACCTCAATTTTGATCTTATTCAAATATTGCATTTTTCTTGATTGACAGCAAACCAAAGTAAATCAAAATACACTACATGAAACCACATGAAGAGCCTAAAACTAAATTTCTTACTATTATCGTGCTGGGATATTACCCTCATCTTTGACTTCTGAAATTAATAGTGTGTTCTGTATTTTGTATAGATTTTAAATTGGAAGCTGGCTCTGATCACTCAGTCTAGACTGAATGAAAAAAGGAGAAATGGGACAGAAAGAGGAAGAATTTTTATTACTTCAACCACATAATGGCTTGAATAAGACTAAAAGAAATGATGGATGGAAAGATGGCACCTTTGTATTCTGGTTATCTTTGAAGACATGTCTATTTTGATTCAGAGAAATTAAAATATCTGTTAATATCTGTGCTACTTCCCAATTTATTAAAAAATCATTGCTACAAGGACTTCATCTAAAAGAAACAATTTTCTGCTGTTTCCATCAAACATGTCTGTCACCATGCATTTGCTGTCATGTTAAAAAAGTAATATTTCTGGAAAGTAGTACTTGTGGGAATTACATTACTCTTAACATGGTAGCTGGCTTGTATAGGAACTACCTGAGGGCATTGCTTCTAGGCAGTTTTTTGAAATATTTAATGCCACATAAATTAGTTCTGGTATGGTTCTGCAAATGTTCATAGCATATTAATGTTGCAATTCTAAAAGAAAAGTAAAAATCAAAGCCCTATTTTTCCTTACACTTGGGACTTGACACTGAAGAAGACAACACTTATATTATTTATTTTAACACCTGAGAGTCTATGGTTTAAAATAAAAAAATAATTGCTCATTGAGTAAAAACCACACAAATGTCTTTCTTGAAAGGAATAATACTTTGATCATTTAATTTTACTCTCCTAAAGATGTCTAAATTCTCCAAGACACACTGAAGAATATTAGCATTCCTTTAAAAATCTTCTTGGACCATGCCAAAATTTGTAGGGCCATAGTATTAATTTCTTAATCCTTTTGTTACGGTCAATTGGTAGAACAGTTCCTTGGACCAGGTGTGAGTCATTCTGAAAGTATTATATTTTTGAATTAAATGCTAACAGTAAAATTGACGCCTAGATATTTCCATTTCCTGTTGCTTTATATTTATGAAAAAAATATGGTTTTCTGCTAATAAGGAAAGATCAATTCATGATATTGGAAAAAATAATGAAATAGGGTTTTTTCACTTTAAAGGATACTGATATTAAAAATCTGGTTTTAGATGTATCTGTAGCATGGGCTATGTTGAGCAGCTAAAAGAAACATTGATTCAAGCATACAGTGCAGAAAAAAAAATTGTAACCTTATTCAACAGTACTAGATAGTGGCTTAAAAATTTTGTAGTTTATTTGAAGTCAGCACTGCAGCACCTAAGACACTCAGAAGACACTCAGAAGCAACCAAAACATGTTCGTTACCCCTGTGCTCAGTAATGGGCAATGTAATTTCAGCT
Organism: Rhagologus leucostigma; assembly: GCA_013397725.1. Taxonomy (NCBI): domain Eukaryota; kingdom Metazoa; phylum Chordata; class Aves; order Passeriformes; genus Rhagologus; species Rhagologus leucostigma. The sequence goes on from VZTD01005244.1 coordinate 44,396, forward strand.
TTCTTAAGTGGTGCTTCTACCAGCATACTGCTAGCAGAGTGTTGTGGAAACGTGTCCTGTCCTCTAGATAATGAAGAGTATTTTCTATGAACTGTGTTTCACTGTGAATACAAATAGACGTTGTTGTAAAGAGATTTATTGACTTAGTTGCTGTATTTCAATAGCAAAGAGGAATTAACCTGAGATCCATCATTTATGATACTAAGTATTATTTGTAATGAAATTTTTAGAATTTAATTATTAATTAATTAGCTTAGAAAGAATTAAAAATATCTCCTTGTATTACTGTCTCATATAAAAGACCAAACCAACCAAAAACCAAAACCATGCCCCCAAACCAAAACCACCCCCGCCAAAAACTCCCAACAAAACCCAAACCAACCAACCAAAAACTAACAAAAGAAACAGATATCCTGTTATGTCTATCATATGTTCATCGACTGTGTTAGCCATCACTTTTTTATGAAATCGCAAAACAAGCTCCAGTCAATGCCCGCTATACATATAGATATAGATGTCCCATAAGACGAGAAAGATTTTCCCCAGTTACAGAAACGTTAACTTTCTCATCTTGTTCCTTCAAAAAATGGATGTAAGTTTCTAATGGACTACACACTGTTCCTAATATTAAATCCTGCCAAATGTTGAAAAACTGAAGCTGAAGAGAACATGGAAGGAAAACGAAAATCTTGTCCCTAAGCAGCAACCAGAACCCGCAAGTCAAGGCTTTTAAGGAAACTTTTTTCTTACAAAACTTTTCATGATTCTCTTTCTGTCCTCTTCATGTATTTTTTTACTCTGTTGTTTCATTGCACGTGTTCTTCTCTGCACAAGTTATACCCAAACTACTGGGCAGCTTTGCTCCGGCCCTTAAAGCTAGGTCTAACTGCCTTTTCATACACTCTGGTTACAGGTTGATGATATCTCAGTTTCTGTTTCTGCTCCTTTGAAATTAACAGAAATATTGTTCATACCTTTCAAAATGTGCCCCTATACTTGATACAGTATGCCAAATCTGGATATGCCAGGTTTACTCACGGTACTGGAAATAAATCTCAGAAGACCTTGTAGAACATTCATTATAACACTGTGCTTTATCCTGCATCAGAGTTTCTCCACTGTTTGCCTGTTACAACACCTGAGTCATTCTGGGCTGTAAAATGGCCCTTTGATTTCCATTATTTTCTCTGTCACTGTCACGGACTTTTAGAGAGCAATGATGTGGAGCACTGAAGTCACCTGGGTTCTTCAGAATAGCTGTAAGAAGTATGCTGGTTCTTTATGCTGAAAAAGGAATGTTTCCTTTTTCCACACAATACTGTTAGTCAAAGTTTAAAAAGAAAATTAAGATGGCTTGCTTATGCATAAGTCCAGATTAGACTTTGGGAGCAGATTTTTATATATGCCTCTAGTACAAAAACTTCAATGTGAATTCTAGTCTTAGAGATCAAGGTCAGCACTCCATATCCATAATCCAAAGTCAGAGCAAAATACTGGGGTCCATAGGCTGTGAGGAAATAAGAGTTTCTGCATGTCTTGATGCGGTACTCATGTTCCTAGGAGCAAAAACACGAATCAAAGGATAGGACGTACATCTTGATATAGAATAGCTCCTCTTGAGGTATTTCTTACCAGTTTAACTAATTTAGTGCCATTTCAAACTCAGTAGAAAACCCTGTATCTCATATTGATAAACAAAGTAGCATACTAACTTCATATTATATTTAATTTGAAATGGAACAAGCCCCATAAAATATTCCGGTAGTAAAAAGGATTTTTTTAGTGACCAGTTACCATGTTCAAGATAAAAGTTTTGTCATGAGACTTTATTCAGACCAAATTATTAACCTGAAACCCTGTTATGTTGCATTTTGAAAAGATAAGGGAAGTGTCCCTAGTTATTGTGATGGCAGCTGAAGTGTGTCCTCTCAACTCATTAATAAAATATGTGGTTTTGTTAGTTCCTCTGTATTTCACTTTTGTAGAAAAAAATAATCATGTTCATTGCCTACTTCTAATATAAAAGAAATACCTGCAAGGCATACATAGATCATGAATGTAAGGTCTCAATTACATAATTAGTGAATTCAAAATAACAGATTGTTGCATTATTCTCCACTGCTGTGCTGTTTTGTCTAAGAAATTTTCTCTCTTATAATTCCTGAAATGGGAAGAAAGCATAAAGATTGCTTTTTCAGCAAAAGTTCTTTAAGCATGTTTAATTTATGTGGTTTCAAGGCAGGAGTTCATCACTTGCCCATGAAAATTATCCTTGAAATTGTCCACAGTGCTTTATAGAACAGCAACAACAAAAAAATTATATTTGCCAGGTTGCATCTTTAATGTTCCTATTTCTTCAAGGGAGAATCAAAAACCATTTCTATAATTAGAAAATTATAGCAGGGCATAGAATAACTGAGCATGTTTACAGGAGATGTGGGAGATTTTGTCCTTGTGCCCAGATAATTAAAATGTTGCCTATTTAATTTCAAAATAAAGTTTGCAGCAAGTTTGATGAATTTACCTTGCAATTTTTTTTTTTTTACCTTGCAAATTCTAGGTGGGTTTTTTTTACTTTTTAACGGATTATTAAAATATTACTTACTGGGGAATTTATTAATAATAAAGAAGATAATCTTCTACTTGTAGGGTTTGATTTCCACCCAGCTCAGCAGGAATTAAAAGCTGTTTTTATCTAATAATTTCAGTGGTTTATACATCAGAGATTTTCAGTTTGAGCTCCAGTGTTACAAACTCACCACCACACTTTCTCTAATTGCCAGCCTCAAAGAGCAACAGCATTAAAAACTCACTTAAACTGAACTCTCTACTATCTACTTCCTATATAAGGGTCAAGCCTGGCTAAGAAAGCACATGTGGTGAGCAATTTTTGTTACAGACCTGTGAGCATGCAAAGAAACGAATTTTCTGAAGCTGTCAGAATGAAATCGCTCAGCCTTGCTGGCTCTACGTCATACTTTGAAGTTAATACAACAAGGAGGTTGTAAGTAACTTAGCTGAGGAGCATTTTCTTAAGCATATTGAGAAAAATAGTCTGTCATTTAAAACTAAGCATTTCTATGTCCATTTCCAGCACCGAGGACAGCAAAAGCCTTGATCCTCTGCACCCCCTGAAGCTCTTCTTCTCTGGGTCTTTTTCCTTCATGTACCTTTACCACACACAGAGACAGTCTTAGACAACTTAAGAATTATTTATTAACACAGCAATTATTTATTGGCAAGTATATACACCAGGTAGCCAGGAATAGTGTGGTATTAAGCTAATACTATATTAATATGCTCAGCACTCTGGATGAGACAGGTCTCTACTTGCCAGGCATGTGCCAGCTGGATGAAGTTGGGTTGTTCCCTTAGAACAGGCTGATCCTTGATGTGGTTTTGTTGCTATTTTATTTTTCCTAGGTTATATATCTTCTCATGTCAGCAACACTTCTCTTTCAACTTTGAAGCTATTATTTATATCTACTTAATAACATTCTGAGCAAAATTGAGGTTACAAAAATAGACAGCACCAAACTGGACTTCAGATCTCAGGAGTATACCTCGTCCATTCTCTCACACTCTTCTATTATCCAAACTGTATAGCTAAATTCTCAGTGAATAAGGTCTCCTATCCATTAAAATCCTGAACTATTAATGGCAAGTGTTTGGAAAAATGGTGGATGGCCCAGCCTTAGGTAATGTTGGGAATTACTCTAATATTTTAGCCATATAAACAATTAAGTACCAGTGGCTCTTGCTGTTCGTAATATGTAGTGCAGTCATAACAAAAAGGTTCCTGTTGCAGATGGAAGCCTCCAACACCTAATGTAGTGTAAATAATAGAAGTTTTAAATTAATATGTAAATTAACTGAATAGCACATTATTTTCAAAATCCTTCTACGGGCAGAGAGGAAGAACAACATCCATTTATGTAAGTAAAGCCAAGACTACTGGTTAGTATAACTGAAATCCTAATAGTCTAATTCAAAAATCATCATTAGTCTATATCAAATTTTTTTAGAGAAACAAAGAATTAAAAGGCTGATAGAATACTTACATGAAGAAAAGTCTCAATAATACCAATAACACATTTAAAATTGTAATTTGCACTCTTACTTTCTACTCCTTTTTCTGTTGTTATGCTTACCCTTTAGCTGCTCCTCTGGGCCAACAACTTCATTACGGGTTTGGTGGTGGTGGTGGTCTGTTATAGCCAGTTGTTACAATCTGGAATCCTTTTCAGTGAGGAATAATAACACGTTGTGCCACGGCACTATATTGTTTGGCTAGCTCGAGGACCACTAGCGCCGGGCACCCACCCACGTGAGAGAGGGTGGTGGAGGCTGCTCGCAGGCGCGCGGGAGGGGTGGCGAGATTCCAGCCTGGACTCGCCTAACCCACCAATGGTCCAGGCGCACTGAGGAGGTAAGAACGAGGTGGAAGGAACTTCTGCGTGGGAGAATAGGAGTGGGTTTAATTCAACTTGGAAGTCCCGCGCGGAAGCCGTTAGGAGACCGTTACACAGACACTTTATCCTTTTCACAGTGGGAGGGGAGAATACAAGATAACCAATGAGGCAGCGACGCGGGGTTTGAATTCTCACGGGCAAGGGGTACAGAACCAATGGGAAGTACCGTGGGAGGAGAGGAATACCGGGGGCCAACAGGGGACCGAGGGATACAGAACTTTCCAGAGGGAGAAACCAAATACAGAGGGGAAAGGGGGGAGATGGCAGCAGCCAGTTATGGGGAGGTGATCTGTATACCTCGCACAGCCCTCTGGGCACTCACAGGGCTCCTGGGCTGCATGGGTATTAATCCAGTGCACCTGCTATGGTATTGCTGGCCAGGGAATAGGCCATAGCACACTGCAACATTGTTGATGGTTTATTCTTTCTCTTTCTCATTTCCTGTCTTCTCCTATTTCCTTTTCCTTTTCCTTTTCCTTTTCCTTTTCCTTTTCCTTTTCCTTCTCCTTCTCCTTCTCCTTCTCCTTCTCCTTCTCCTTTTCCTTCTCCTTCTCCTTCTCCTTCTTTGTCTTCTCCTTTTCTCATTTTATTTTCATTTTTTATATTTATTTTTCTCATCTGCTTTTCATTTTTTTCCACACTTACGGCCATTTAAATATGCCCACTAACATGCATTCAAAACTTTTTCTTCTTTGGTCTGCAGGTCCAGGTTACATCCAATTATTATTTATAACACCTTTTACATATGAGGTGGCATTTCTTTGTTCTCTTCTTTAACTATTAAGTCACATCTGTCCAGATCCATGTCCATAGGATTTTTTTAACTGGATGTGACAGGGTTGTTTATGGTGTAAGATTCCCAGTGTCAAGCCTGTGCCCCATCTCTTACCAGCCCATGTCTGTGTTCCTCTATGCTACATCCTGTCTATTCGTGTCAAGGCCTCTATCATACTAAACCTGTAGTTCTCTACATTATATCATTGTGTTAGGGTTGTAAATATTTCCTTCTGCCCAGAACAACTTCTTGTTGCCATTATCTATAAGAAAATACATTTGTAACCTGCAAAGATTAGCAAAAGTAAACGCAAAAAATAAAAAACAGATATAGACACCTGATCAATTACAAAAAATGCTGTCAAAAATAATCCAAGAAAAACAAAGTTACAGACAATTCAAAATAAGCTCAGACAAACCTCAAGCCTGTAAAACTCCAGTCTTGAGACCCTGTAAGCTCAGTACAATATGCAACAAAATGAGAAAAATGAGGTGATTTCTAATACTTTTCAGACTATTTTCAAAGCCCATTTATTGTTTCGTCATTTTCTCACTGTTTATTTTTGGAGATGCAGTAAAAGCTGAATAGCAGGAAGCAAGGAAAAGCATATATAATCGTGATTTTTTTTCAAGAACAGATGTTTTTTCTATTTTCCACACAAATTCTTTAAAATTACTGTTATCAGAATCGGATGAGTGAGTTCTATTATTTCCCCTAAGTTTAAACCAAATACCTCTCTGTTCATTATCAGTAATTCTCATCATGGGTTACCGAAGGGGCTGGGATTGTCATTAAAGCTGTAGGCTTACGGGCCAAATTCTGTTCTTTGCTGCACATCATAAAAGTGGAACAAGTACTTTTCTTAAGGTAGTTACTCTAGCTTTACACTGAAGAAAATCTAGAACTATTCCCACGAAAACATCAGGTCTTACACAAAACAAATAGTGCCATTATCTGTGCTCATGCAATATATGTTTGATGATCATCAGGAATAATTTTGTTGAATCTAACTTATTTTCTTTCTTACAAATAAAAGCTACAGAAAATTACAAGTAGGCTGTTAAGGGGCCAAGAGGTATTATCTTGTGAGCAGTACCACCCATTATTGTCATTCAACTCTAAACAAAGACTCAAAGCCTGAAAAAAACAAACCTTTTCAAAGCTTGGTGGATTCAGCCACCTCTTTGTCAGAAAAAGAAGAGAAAAAAATAACAAAGGATAAAAGAGCAAAAAAAATCCCAAAGCTACGAATTTTTTTGTCAAGCAATTAAAACTGATTTTAGTCCCACATTACTTCTAACTGAAAGGTCCTGTACATTTGACAGTCTGCCCTTGAAAGCTACAATTTTGACTGTAAACTCTGCCATCTTGCATAATGTAATGATAACTTGCGTGTACTCTCCCAGCTTGTGCTGTGTTAATTTACTGGTGGAGTTTAATTAGCCTTTTGCCACCAAATGATTAAGATGCACCCTGTTTTGTCCAAAAGTCACGTCCTGCTTTTAACACTATCTGTCTATTCACTTTCTCATACGTGGTTTTTATAACTGTCTGTAAAACTGTCCTTTATAGACTTAAAACTTCAGGACTGTTCTGCTGCTCAGAAAAAAAACAAGCCTGTTGTACAACAGCACATTTCATACAGTAGCTTAACAGCTACACCGAAAGAAAATGAAGCTGTACATCTGACAATGTATAAAGGCAGACTGTGAGCCATGTGACTGATGTAGCTTTGCATTTTGCTTAAAGAGAGAGATGGACAATATTTCCTCTTGGCTTTCTCAAAAATCAGATTATATCTGCATTAGTTCTACTTATGCGCATGACAAAAGTCCAATAATAGACTAAATATATTGATCATTGTGGTGCAAAGCACTCTTTTATTATATGTTAGAGTGGCTGATCAGGCATAAAACTGTTTATACCTCTCCAAATGAAAACTCAATATTTTTTCATTTTCAAGGCAGTGATTTACGTTTACTGTTCTGCTACTCGAAGTCATGTCTATGAATTTCATATCCCAGAGTAATTCAGCTCTTTGAGGTGGGTGAAACACTGCTCTCCAGACCTTTAAGTGGAATAATCTTAAGGAACTCTTGTCTGATACATCATGTTTCTTATCGTTTAAAGCTGCTGTCTTGATACAGTAACAATACATGTACACTGATAAGCAAACTCAACTTATTTATCTTTACATTAAATGAGTAAAGCATATATTTTATGCTGAGAATGTATGCATATTTTTAGAAGTTGTTAACTTTTGCTACATGTTTTTATCCATTTGAAATGGGGTAGCTGTCAGAATTCTCGATGCCTTCCATTTTGAGATTAGCTCAGTTGGTTACAGCATGATGCTAATAATGCCAAGGTCACAGGGTTACATGTATGAACCATTCACTTAAGATTTGTACCTGATAAGAGTTGTGGGTCCCTCCCAACTCAGAATATTCCATCATCCTAATGGATTGCTGTCCCACCCCTCTGTGATCTTTTTTATAGATGTTCTGATCTGCTGGTATCAGAAATAAAGAGTTGTTACCCTGATGGATAACACTCACAAAATAATAAAATCATAAACCACCAAAAATCGAGATGAATAAATAGATCTTTGATTATTTTACAAGGATGATAATGCAGAAAATTTGTTTCCTTAATTTAGTGTTTTGCAAAGAGTTGCCATGCATTATTGCCTAGATACCACAAAAGGGGTACACAGCTTGTTGAAAGTGTTTAAGTTGAGGTCCAGGTGCATGGGTAATAAAAGATGTCCAGGTTTCTTTCTAGTTCTCTCTACAAGGTGAAAATTAAAGGAAGAAAACTTAAACTTTCTGTTTCTGTGTCAGTACGAATATTAGGAAAAAAAGGTCCAAACTTGTTCACCTGCAAAAAAAAAAAAGACAAAACCTTTCAGCAGCTTGCTAACTAACCAGGAAAATGCCTAACCCACATATGTGTGTAGTCTTGTACACTACAGTTCCTCAGGTAAATTAATCTCATGGTCAGAATCTCCTTCATTTTTCCATGTCTTAGCAGACAGTAATCTGACTCACAAACACTACTGGCATTCATGAAGTAGTTTTTAATGCCTTTCCTATACAGAAAGAGTGGATCTTGTAATAGAATTGACACTCATTCTATTTCCAATTGAACAGTTTTGGGTGACATACCCATATGCCAATTATTCTGGAACAATGAGCATCTATCTCTCCCTTGGATCCAAAGATCCAAGGGAAGTAACAGTGACCCGTGATAACTTGCAGGGAGAACAGGAGTATCCCAGTCAGTCAGCAGCTCCTAGATTTTCACAGTGCTTTTCCTTTTACATGTCAGTCGAGAGTTCTTTGGAAAGACAAGACATGAAATCTGTGCAGTAAACAGCTGCATTCAAACCTTGTACCTCATGCTACGTAAAGACAGTATCTACTGTTATTTTAAAAATACATACCCACAGGAATCAGTGCTTCCATGTTACACAATATCTCACAAGCAGTACTTTTTAAGGCCATTGAATATCCAATTTTAATTCCTGCTGCAGTCACAGAGGATTTACTTCAACAAAACCCTACCCTCAGAAGTGTGCTCTCTCTTAAGTTAAAACTTTGAGGTGACTAGTAGGAGAAGTTATTGAGACCAGTCCATTTAATTGTGGAAAATCAACATACACCAAAACGTAAACCATATAATTTGCAGGAAGGCAACTCAATTAGCAGAAAAGATGGATGGAATTCAGTTGCTATTCAAGAGACATTTTCTGCATTTTACGCTGAAGTAACCTGATGAAACAGTGAGTAGAACTTTATTCTGAAATTGAAATTCTGAAATCTGCGATTTTCTTATCCTAGCTATCTGTCCTAATAATTTAAATTAAGAAACACATTTATTCTTTCTATGTCTCTATCTAGCACACATTTTGTTTCTACATTTGTTTTAACACAAAGGAGAAACATCTTTTAAAAGTACCTCACTATATAATCACTGTCTATATGATCCAGAATATGCAGCTAGTTAATTCTCTTGAAAGTTTAATGGTGGAATTTGAACTTGATTAGATAAATTAAATAATTTGATATAGGTTTCCCATTATTTGGGTGAGTTTTGAAGACTTAATTGTTTAATAAAATATAAGTTTATGATACTGTTTACTTATTCTTCCTTGCTTTAAATAGGAATCAGAAAAGTTTATTCCTCTTTGAAAAAGAAATGTTGGCATTTAAAACTTCAGAATAAAGACATTTCTTGTAGTAGTACTGAGTGAAATTACTAAATCACTCATGACAGCAAATTTTGGTAGTTCCACTCAGTTAGTTGTCATTCTGGGTTCTAGATTTCAGGACAATCAAGGCCAATTAAACCAAGCCAAATTTTGTGGGGGAAAAAATGTCTAACTTCTCCTTAACATACGGTTAAGTCACAAGCAAGTCATTCAATCAGTTTTCAGGCCGACAGGGAACACAAGTTCAGTTATTCATACAACTTCATGTACATACATATTAAGTCACTGTAAATGCACATTGAGTCAGCAAGATCTTTGAGGCAGATTAACCCATTTTGCTTTCAGGGAGCTGTCTTATGAAAAAAACATTCAGATTATCTAATAAATGGAGATCATTCAGATTATCTAATAAATGGAGAAAGCTTTAAGTGAGGAGACAAGGTAGGATTCCAAGGTAAAAAAAAAATTATGGGAAGTTTTTCATCTTTTTGTGTTGGAACTTTGTAGAATGGGTCTCAGCTTTCATGCCTGTTTTTAATTAACTCAGTGTATTTTATGAGCTGACATCCCTTAAGGTGCCTACCAAGTCTCTTTTTCCAGTCTCTGCTTGAGCTGCTATTTCCTGGTTCCTTCCTGTGATTATCATATTTGCTGCTAGAGTCACACTCTGTACTCTGGAATTCTTCTTTCTTCTATGTATACTTAGTTGCTTTTGAAGGAAGGAATAGCCTTCCTTTCTTCCTGAGCATGTGGCCTGTCTATGAGATATTTTAAAGGGAAATAAATGTGCTGTCAAAGAACAAATAAAATGCTCTGATATTAACAGGAAGCATAGCATCTCTTTGGAGATGGGTTCCACCTGACAGAAGGCAAAATGTAGGTAAAATAATGCTAAACAGTTTGGGGCTTCCTTTTTCTTAGGATTTGGCCCTAATGTAGGTCACTTTTTGTTTTAAAACATTTACCTACAATTGCCTTTTAAAAAATAATATTTACCATTAAACATTGCCACAAAATATACCTGATATCATAGTGATAAAGAAAAATTGCAGGAATTCAATATGCTCAGCAAAGACATTTCAGGAAATCATTAGTCTGTGTAGAGAAACCTTTATCCATTTATTTTTACTAGAACTTATTGTAGTTCAATAAAAAAGCAGTTCTTCTAACAGTAATGTTTTCGTGTATATTCTTCATTGAATGTTTAATTATATGATAGTTATCTTGAGAGCAGAACCAGATTCTTACTGAAAAAAATGTATTATTTCACAGACCAAAATTTTTACACAGAAATACGTTTGTGGCTGAAAACATTAAAAATTTTTGCTTGACAGTTGAGTCACCTCTATTTACAGCTTGACTTCAAAGTGCTTAAATGCAAAAGTCTTTTTTTTAGTTGAAAACTCCAGTTTGAGCCCTAACCATGTCTTCTAAGCTCTTTCCTTCACGCATTATAAGATTATTCTGGTGTGAAGAGAAGCCTGTTGTAGTTATGCTAATACAGACAATCACAAAAGGGATTTTGTTGATAGATTTTGATTAGCTTCATGTTGTCTAAAATAATTTAATCAAACCTAGATACATACAGAAGTATTAGTAGCAGTAGTAGTAGATTGATCTGCTGGATCTTTTCTTGCAGATACAATGTACTTTATACCATTACAGAGATTTGACTAGCAATGTTATAATCATGTGTAGCTATGATGTGGAGCCTTTATATTCATTGGCCCTTATACAGTACAACTTTTCCAACAACTAAGATAGGTAATTATTGAGAATATTGACTTGGAAAATGGCTTTAGAAGAAAGCCAGTACAGAGGAAACTTATGTGCTTTTATAGCTGCTCCAGATACATTCTTCCTGTAAAATGTTACAGCAAAACACTGTAATTACACTGCATACAGACACAACAGAGCTTTTCTGCCATTTTTACTGCACACAATCCGGGCCTCTTCTCTGGCTTTTCAAATCTCCAAATGTTCTTACAGCCCACAAGGGGTCCAAGACTCTCTGATAGCGACACACTTCTTATAGCTAAGGATAGCAGTGGAAAGCCAATTATAACAGCTTCCCTACTAGGTCCTGTGGTGTTTGAATCTTTGTAGCCCTTGTGGCTTAGTTTTCTCTGAACTGGACTGTTAAATTTCTAAAGAGACCGCCCTTCGAGGCAGTCACCATTTTCTGAATCAGAACTGATGAGGTACACTGTGGAGGAGACATGCTGTGCTCTTTCAGGAGGATTTTATTATAGTTACTTATGCTTTGTTAAGTTTAAACTTTTAAAATGAAGTTGAGGTGAAGGCAGTTATGCTACACCGTCACTTCTCATTGCCACTAACTTTATAAAAGAGAAGATATTTTTAAAAGGTTGTATATACCTGAAGTCCATCCTTACCTCTACCTTGCTAGAAACTCAACTGTTAAAATACTGTACTCTCAAGTCCAAGCATTAAGATTTTGCACTGGATGAAACATGATATGTGCCCTGTAAATAATTAATTATGGATCTTCTTGAAGTTTAATGACATGATTCAGGATTAAAGCCAATTAAATCAAATTTCTTCTGACTGGCAGAAAAATTATTATTTCTCACACACAGTTGGCTTCTACATCAAATGGGGAGCAGCTTAAAAATTAAACACCAACTAAATTTAATGAGAGTGACCTTGAAAGGACAAAACATGGGTTCAAGAGGAAAAGATATTCAGTAGCCTTACGGAGAGAAAAATCACTTTAGAGTTTTATATTCTGTCATTTTCTTTATTATTTGCTAATGTAAAATCAGATCACAAAGATCTTAAAGTAAAGACTAATTTTACAAGAAGATTAAACTTTTTGTGACTGCAACTCTGTGAAACCAATTAATAGTTTCACAGTGTCTTTCCATCTTGCTCCCAAGAACTACAGGTAAAATATGAAACTTGGAAAGATTTTACTTCAGTATTTTCAGTATAAAATAGTCCATAAACCCACACAAATTTACTTATTTTTCAATCTGTCTATCACACTGAAAAATTCTTTTCTCCACCAGAATTTGAGCAGAAATACAGCAGACTGCAACCTTTTTATTCAATAGTATTTTACAACACTTTTGAACTACTTTTCTCTCTGACTGTGTTAGAGAGAAGCAGAGGAGCATTTAAAGACTTTGGGCTTTTCTAGTTTGGAGAAAAAGAGACTGAGGAGTGATTGCTTTTTAAATCTTCCTGAGGAGCGGAAGTGTAGAGAGAGGTGCTGACCTCTTCTCCCACCATTCAGTGATGGGATACAGGGAAATGGTTCAAAACTGTGTCAGGCAAAATGAGGAAGCATTTCTTCATCCAACTGGTGGTCAAACACTAGGAACAGGCTTCCTAGAGTGGTGGTTGCTACTCCAAGCCTGTCAGAGTTTAAGAGGCATTTATTTGGACAATGCTCTTAATAACAGGCTTTAATTTTGGTCAGCCCTGAAGTGTTCATGCAACTGGGCTAGATGATCACTGTAGGTCTCTTCCAACTGAAAAATAATCTATTCTATTCAGGCAGGTACAGGAACATACTTTTCTTTGTCAAAGTTCTTCCTTCATGCCAGCTCCATTTTTATTCTCCAGAGTCAATTTGAATCTTAGGTGCACACTTTTCTCTTTTACCTTAGGACTTTTTTTTCTTTTTTTTTTTCATTTTTCTTTGGTCCACTTGTAAGACATACTTTCAAAGTACTTGAAGTATATCTCTTTTATGATTTGATCTAGTTTAAGCTCATCAGAAATCACACCTAATATATTATTCTTTCTTCACAGGGTAGTTGTCCTTAATCTGAAAGGAATTGGTCCTAAATTATTAATGAAGAATGGAGTTGCCCAGGTATGCATGTAACCAGGGAACTCTTGACATAAATTTAAATGGTTGGAAAGAAACTGAAAAAATGGAGTTCATTAGAATAAGCCAGGATTAAAGTCTTTCATATTTAGAAAAGTTTAAGCAAAATACTTTCAACCCAACAGTTTAAATATGAATAATATCTTTAAGAAAGAAAATTTATTTAAAATTAAATAACATGCAAAATATTGCAGAATACTATCATTTTGCATTAATAATTACATATTTCACAAATTCATTATTTCTGGTCATCTAGTCTCATTCTTTGTTTGAAGCAATATCAAGTTCAAAATTAGATCAGATTGTTCTGTTCCTTCTGCCATCAAGTTTTGAAATTCTTAGCCTCTCTGAGGATCCTACTGCAGTGCTTAATTTTTTTCTGGATAGTGCTGGATATTTAGGTGTGTCCCTGGTCTCCAGAGAGATCATAAATCACAAGCCATCGTGCTGTTAATTTTTAACCAAATTTCCATACATTTCATAATTCTACATGGGGTTTTGGTTTGTTTTTTGTTTGTTTGTTTGGGGGGGATTGTTTGTTTTTTGGTGGTTGGAGTTTTTTCGCCTGTTATAACATATTTTCAGTTTTGGTAATACAGGCAAGATACATTAAAAAAATCAGCAAATTTCCCACTTGTGTCAACTTTTATGATTGTGAATAACGGAGCTGGGCAGTTAAGGGTTGCTACTTATTCTTAACAGACCTGAAATGGGTATATCCTAACTTACAGTTTTGCTTACACAATAGTTATTTAGATCATGTTTTAACAACTTATTTTACTGAATTCATAATTTGTGAATGGTCACCACAATTACTGTTTTGTTTCTGGGTGATGCCAAAGTGTATAAAGAAAGAAAACCTGAAATCACAAGATTTGTTTACATGAATAATGAGTCTTCCAGGAGCATTTTCAAAGACACCAAATGAACAGTTGCAACATTTTTTCTGAAGGAACATATTCTTGTTGTATACTTACCTATTTACTAATTTTTGCACACGAAGACCAAAGCAAATACATGTAATTTGCATGTCTGCCACCTGTCTCCAAATTTAATTATTCATTTGTATCAATTAAACCTCAGAAAGTGATTTTTAAAATTAAATATTACATTCTTGGTAAAGATGCAGTAGAAACAAACTCCTGTTTTTTAAGGAATTGTAATAGTGTTCTTCCTTCCGCCCCCAACTTGACCTGTAATGCCGCTTCAACAAAACGGGACGGGGAGCCAGGACAGACGCTCCGTGAGCTTATATTATTTTATTCGCCTCATAAACTTGACAGGAGACCTCAGAGATAATACAAGCTCGCGTTGCCGGCAAAACCCCAAGATTTCCTGGTTACAGAGCATTCTTAAAAGCTTTTCAGCCAATAGCAGTAGTTCTAGAGGTTACAGACAGATGTTTCAACCAATCTTCTACATTGCACGTACACTTGTTAAAACAATACTTGCTTGTTTTATACCTATATAACAAAGCATAATATTCCATTATTAAGCTTAACTTTATCTTTCTTGCTAAGCATATTTTTTGCAGCTTCTAAAAGTTCTCTCAGCTAGGCCTAGAAACATGGTTTTTTGTTCCCATGTCCTTGTTCTAATGCATAATTGTATATTCTAATTGTATCTTCTTTTAATATTTTCTCAGGCAAAGCTGTTTCCTAAAATCTTTCTGCTTTATACTTAAAACCTGCTTTTGTTTCTCACCCTTAGAAATCCCTTTACCTTTTTCTATATTTCCTCCACTGTAACTCCCTGCTCAAGCGATAACCACCAGTGGCAATCGTAATAGATGCGTTTGGCAATGATGCGTTTGGCAATGATGCATTTGGCAACCAACTCAAAGTGGATTTGGGGGAGCCAGACAGCAACACAACAGCCAAGGGCTAATTTAAACAATGCACCCAACCTAAACACAGTGCTGGTAGCTGTCCAAATCAAGCCAAATTTGGAAGAAACTTAACATCTCTAGTCAGTATGCAAATATGACTATGAGTCAATCCCTCGACCCCAGAAATACTGAGCAGCCCAAGAGCCCTTTGAGCAATCCTGCATGGCAGAGGACTGTACCACAGGATCTTACACCAAGTACGGACATCTCTTGAGTTTATTCCTGCCACAGAGATTTCTTACTCCTCACTACTGAGAAATTTCTTACCTCTTGATCAGTCAGATCCTCCATAAGGGACCAACAGTTTGCTGGACTTCGTAAATTTTGATAATGTTGTTTCTTAGATTCAATATGCACATATAAGCGTTCAGACATAAACGTTTGACTAGGTCTGGGACTAGGACTGAATTCAGGTGTATCCAGACTCTTCTGAGTAGAAGTTAGGAAAACAAGAGTGTCATCTCTGAACCTCGTGAACCCAAAGGGAGGGCCTACAATGCGTCTGGCTTACCCCGTCCTCTGTGTAGGAAATAATCAAGTGCACTTTGACATGAAATCTTAAACCACCGTCTCATTTATTATAAAACTTTGCTAAATGCTGGTTTATATCAATAAACATACTGCAGCTTCTCTCTCACAACTGAAGTGCATTATTTAATCCACAACAGGAATGTCTGCTGTATGTGAAATGCAATTATGAGGATTATTTTTGAGATGTTTGGCTGGCCAACAGAGGCATCAGAACATGACAAAACAAATTACAAAGAATAGGCAATTGTTGTGGCCTTTAGGTTATTACAATTGAGAATCAAAAGAAATAGAAAAGCAGAAAACAGAAGTTTGTTTCCAGAATGGACACAAATAGTTTAAAGAAAGCATTGTGAATGAAGAAAAACATGATTCAAATAAAACACTATGTCATCAATCTCACAAAATTAATCTCTAATCTCACTCTACAGATTAGAACATAAAAAGGTAAATAAAAAGAATATGGGAGCTCAATAAGTCCTAGGCAGAACTATTGCTCTTAAGAGAATTATTTGTCATTACATCTGTTATGTAACTGCCATTTTATATACTTATACTTCACAGACAATATAGGTTTCTACTTTATATTAAAATTACTTGCTGATAGCCATGCAAATTTTTAAAAATGTCACTATGATACATCAATGAGATGATCAGAATTTGACTTTCAGGCCAACATTTATAAATCTGGTATTACCAAGCCTAAAACTTCAGACCAGTGTCAGAATTATTGCTCACCATTTCTTTTGGAAAGCTGTCTCATCAGAAACAGCAAAAAAGTTGCTTGTGTGACAAGTATTTTCTTTGGTTATCACACACCAAAAGTGTGCTGACCTACAAGACAGTCTTCACAAAAATAACATTCACTCTCTTTTAATGAAGTGCCCTTTCTAATGCATCTTTGAATTTACAAACCTTCCAGTTTCGCTTAAACTATGTAAACTCTCCTGCTGTACTGACTGAGTTCTAGATTGTTTCCCTTTGGTCTGCTACAGCTTGTGTCACTAAAAGCAACTTTCTCCTAGCTGATACTTACATAGTAAATTCTGTCTACATAGAGTATGCATTTGTCTTGGTTTGAAAGACAGGTGTCTGCTAAGGAAGGCAGGAGTCTCCCTTGGAATGGAAAATGTGACCCCCTTCCCTCCGAATTATTATAATTTTGAAATTAAGGAGCTTTCAGGCAAAAATATGAGGAATAGGAATAACAGTTCTTTACTTTTATATACACATATATATATACACACATATATATATATATAAAACAAGGCAAACAAAACAACAATAACTATGGCAGTACCAACAAACAGAACCAGAACCCAGTGCAGCCTTCTCGGCTGTCAGGCCCTTTCCCCTTTGGTGCAGTTCCGGTCACGGCCGGCAGGGGCGCTGGCGGCTCCCGGTGAGCGGGGCGGGTGCGATGGTTCCCTCGGGCACGCGGTAATGGCGGATGTGACCGAGCCTGGAGGAGATGGGAGAAAGGCTCCACAAACCCCCTGGGCAGCTGATCCTGGTGCCTCAGCAGGACCCCTGGGAACAGCAGCTGGAACAGCAGGGATGAACACAAAATCCCGGGTGATAGATGAGATGTATCAAGCTCCGGAGCTGCAGCGGGAACTCGGGGAGGTCTCGGCAGGCAGGGGGTGCGGCGCTGGCAGTGCCACAGTGCAGCGAAGCCTCAAAGCAGCAGCAGAGGAAGGGTAGGAGCGGCGGAGGCAGGGCAGCTGTCTCCCGGTAGAGCAGGGGAAGGCGGGCTTGGGGTCCCAGGCCCCCTGAGGCACCCAAGCGGGTGGTGAAAGGGTCCCTGTGCAAACGGCTGCTCCAGCGAGCAAACTCCACTCACGGTAGAAAGGAAGGCAGCAGAAGGCAGGACCCCTCAGTGACGGTGAGTTCTCCCTACAGCGACTGCAGCCTCTCCTTCCCCTCCGAATGCCGGAAGAACAAAGAGCCCTAGACACTGTACCCAACCCTTTTTCTCAGTTCAAATCTCACGGCATCTCTGCCCCCGCTGGAGAAAAAAAGAAATCCAAGTAAAAGAGGACAGTTGGCCCCCATCCCCCGTCCCCCTGGCCAGGTGTTTTTGTCTCTCTTAAGCACCCAGCAATTATCCCTTAGCATGAGGAAAAAATTCTTTAAGAGGAAAAGAAAGGAACAAAAAAAGAACTGCTAAAACCCCAACAGCATTTGCTCATAATCTAATGTGAAGGTGGACCTGTGCTTACACTTAAATTTACCTTGCAATTTTACTGTTGGGAGTAACAGTGTTTTTACTGCTGGAAAAGTTTAAAGAATGTGAAGCTATGAGTTTATAATTGGAATAAGTATGTATTTAATTTAAGTATTGATAGGCTACAGAGGGGTTGTCTCATTTAACTTTTGACAGCTATAATACAGAAACTTACTTTGACCTGGACACTTTAGTGTCTTTTTATGTTCAAGAAGTTAAGATGCAACCAATGTATGTCAGATATGCGCTACATGACAATCTACACTCTGAAAGTGAATATTTTTCTCCTTTGACTCAAAAATACCTGATGGAAGGGAAGAAAGATGAGGGAACCAGGCTCTTTTCAGTTTTGCCCAGTGAAAGGACAAGAGTCAATATGCACAAACTGAAATACGTGACATTTCATCTTTACAAAAGCAAAACAAAATTACTCTGGGGGTAGTAAACACAGGTGGCCCAGAAGAGATACCCCTGGAGATATTCAAAACCTGACTGGACAAAATCATAAACAACCAGATCTGCCTGACCCTGCTTGAACAAGAGTAGATAATCAAAAATGACCCATTCCAATTTCAACAACTCTGTGACTCCATGATTTTATTGCTCTTGGTTATCAAAAGATATATTATCTCAGCTGATGTCTAATGTCATGTTTGTAAATAATAGGTTCCTTTCCAGTGATCATTCAGAGTCTCCTGGTTCTTGAGAACAGTAAAAGCCACTAATTATTCCTCCAAACCAAATCATCAAAAACAAATAAAAGACTTCAAAGAGCTATTCAAGGTGTGATTAGAATAACCTGAGCTCAACAACAAAGTCATAAAAAATTAAAAATATAGCCAGTAAAGCAAAGAGAGGTAGATGTGTAATTAAGTTAATATTGTGTAAAATCTACAGGATATCTTCCAGGTCCACAGGAAAGCATTAAAATCCTAACAATTCCAATTGACAATGAAGTAAACTGCAGCACAAGTAGAGACAGATGAACTTAATCATATTAATGTAAGGACAAAAAATGCAATAAAATAGCTAGTGCTGTGCCATTTCAAATTAAAACTCCTTTTCACTGATAACTTAAACAAACTAAATAAGAGAAATGGCTGTATTCTTACCTTTGAAATAGTCTTTTGAAATTGTAACTGGGCAGTCTTAAATTACCATGTTCATAAAAGTTATTATCAGAACATCCAAGCAAATGTATGAAGTAAAAATTGAACTATTTTCTTTTCCCTAGATGCTTGTAAGTGCTATTACCCCCCAAGGTATCATTACACTAGTTCTACAAAGACTTAAATATTCATTTAGTGCTGTGTATTCTATTAAATCATCTTCTCTTTTGGTCTATTTCCAGGAGGATATAGAAAATTAAAAAAACACCTCTAATTCACCTTCTTTCCCTTTTCGAATATTAGCATACCACCAAAAATACCTATTTTTTTAAAAAAGGAATTTCTGTAGTGTGTAATTAGTTATTAACTTTAAAGATTTATAAAGTACAGCTTGCAGGATCCATGTTTTCAAGAAACTGATTTGGCTACTAATATAATATTTTTAGCTGCTGATACAGGGGAAAATACTCAATCACCCCTTTGTATAACATCTTCCTTCTCTCAAAATACAAAATAGATCTCTCTATTATACTTTTTCTCTTAATTAAATTAGTTTCTCTTAGTTAACAAATTTAGCTTTGTCATTTGTTAGTATTACTGTGTAACGCACAGGATTAATTTGATTGCTAATATATTCAAATACCTTACCACCTTTATTCATATTAGGCTTTTCCTCTTCTCCTTCCAAGAAGGAAGACTGCCCAATAATACTTATAATGTTGTTATTTAATTTTGATTTGATTTGTAAAAAAAAAAAAAGCTTGATAATTATTTTATTATAGTTCAATATATCTAATAGTTTAAAAACAGGAGCTGTAGAGAATACAAAACTTTCTGAACGGACTGTTGGAGATCTGGAGGGACACATTAAGAATATGGAAAAAAAATCACCAGAAACTTATTTATGGCACACTAGATCTCAACCTAGCCTCTACTAATTGTTAGAGAAGTTGAGATAACTGGCTCAAAGCAGACCTCAACCTCTAAATGTAGGCTTCAGATTGAATCTCATTGAGTAACTGAAGACTTTCATAACTGTTTATGCATGCAGAAAGAGAAATATTTTGAGCAGAGGCCATTGATTGCTCAATTGAAATAGCAGTGTTTGCTTAAACACTTCAACATCTCTCTCCTACCTCTGTATAACACCTCCTAAAAAATTTAATTTTTTTTTTAGTATGGTTAAGGACAATTGTGTGTATGTATTAAAAAAGGTATCTGTGACTGTATAAATAGACATGCATATCTCATATACACTAAGAAGTCTTACAAGCTAAGTTCCCTGTGGAAGACTGAATTTTTCTGGGGGAAAAAAAATTGTCTAGATACTGGAATTACATGTTCTGAAAATGGTGGAGTGAAATATATTATCCATTCTGAAGTGAATAATTAATAAAATCACTTCAACACAGAATCATTAAGATGGGAAGGGACCCAGGGAAGAACCTTGGTGCTTCTTGCTTACACACACACCACGGATATTTATACATATCGGTAAGATCTTCCTGAACATTCTTTTTTTCCAGGCTGAGCAATTACAGCTCTCTCAGATTTTCCTCATATGACAAATGCTCCAATTCTTTAATCATCCCCATGGTCCTTTACTGAACTTGTTATTAGCATGTCTACATACTACTTGTACTGGAGACCTCAGAACTTGGATCTGGAATTCCAGATGATGACTCCTTTCTTACTCTTTCCTGGGTAAGTACTCTGAGCATTTGCCTCTGACTTGTGTGGTGAGCAATGTATATATGTTTTTATGTATATAATATTTTATGTATATATGTCACATATGCATTCATTCTGCATGTACATGCTGGTAATACACCTTCAGGCTCACCACTAGCTGGACCTGGGGACATAAAGTAACAGCAGCCTCAGCTCTCATGGGCTGCTGAATCCGGTATGATATATCTTCTCCTAATAACTCTAAACACAGAAACATCCTTGATCAAAATCCCTGAGTTATGACTTTGACCAATTTTAAAAGACTGTGGTAAGTATATACTGCAAGCTACTAAACCCTAAATATTACAGTAATAACTTCATAGTTGTCTTTTCTCTGTGATTTTTACTTTTTGCTAGTACTTAAAGAAAAAGGATCATTTTTATTATAGTTATTCATAAGTGTATCTGCTTACAGAACCTACCTCTATAACTTCTAATCCTACAACAGCAGATACCAGCCATTAATTTCTTTCTACCAATGAAGTAAAACTTAATTTCGTATTCTTTTACTTAACAACTGTGAAAAATTCTTAAGATCACAGTAATTTTGAAAATACACAATATTTTAAACAATGGTTTAAAATTATTAATTTCATTGGTACCTATAATACTTTAAGTGACTCATCAGATTTTAGATATTCCAAAATCTTCTCTTACCAATCTTCTGATTGAACCAAAAATATATACTAGACTCACTAGAAAGTTCATAGCATTCGAGCTATAAAGATCTTCCTTCAAACATAGAACACCTATAGATATAAACTTTTAGATGCAGAGTATGGCGTTAGGAGGAAAGATTAAGGCAGTATATTAAATTATTCTCCAAAGAGAAATGGTGGAGTTTCCCTAAAAATTATTATTAGAAGACTTACATTTCACAGTACAATGTCAATGCAAGCATAGTTATATAAGAAAGCTACACATTTCTCATGAAAGCAAAGGATATCTCCTGTAATGTTCAAATATTTCACGTCTCTTACACCGTTTATCCTGG
Organism: Rhagologus leucostigma; assembly: GCA_013397725.1. Classification (NCBI taxonomy): domain Eukaryota; kingdom Metazoa; phylum Chordata; class Aves; order Passeriformes; genus Rhagologus; species Rhagologus leucostigma. The sequence continues at coordinate 66,192 of VZTD01005244.1, forward strand.
TCTTTAGAGAAACATTGCAATCAATATCTCAGTGAAGTTAGAATTTTTAGGTGATAGATTAGATCTTTCTTTGGCCACTTTCCCCCTCTTTTCTCTCCAAGGGACATTAGAATAATGGATATTCTAACCTTCATCACAGTTCATTCACCCTCTAGCTATAACTAAATTACATAGTAAAATATAACTTTGATCATTCAAAGTTTGTGTTAATATACCGTTCAGTGCAGGATGAAATAGATACTTTTAAAAAGTAAATTTAAAGGTTGTGTAATAAGAGGGAGAAGAAGGGTTCTTCCTTTTAGACCTATTCAAACACTGAATCAAATTCAAAAGTGTTTTTATTTTTTACCAGTCCTAAGTACTTGTGGTCTCAAAGTTGTACACTAGACTTCAAATTTCCCTGTAGGTCAATAATAAAATGCATAGAACTACTATAACTCAGTGTCATTTGAAGATTTATGAGTATTTGGGATTAATTTTTATCCTGCTTTAAGACTTTTCTCTTCAAAATAAGATATTCAGATACACAATCTCATTTCTTTTATATAGTTTAAGTAAAAACTAAAATTCTCATTTCTTCTCTCTCTCAAAATATCATGACTCCTATGCTATCTAGAACATGAAAAATCACTCTGTTTTTAGTTACTTACCTTAGGTCACATAAAACGTAATGAATTTTACTGTTGTCTATTCCAACTTACGATGCTTATTTTTCCAATAAAAATATGCTTTACTAGTTACACTGCAGAGAATGAAATTTACACTGTAGAGATCAAAACAGATTTTAACTTAATTCCATGTTCTTGTTCTTGTGGGTTTTATCACAACCTTTAAAGAAGACAACTTTTTAAATACACAATTATGGGTTTTTTTTCTTTTTTAGCTGTTCAGGTCTTAAAGTCAGACATAAAATTTAATTACTCGTTCAATGGATGCTACATTGTATTAGTTAATAGAAGATGTAACTTCTTATCATGCTGATTGGTAAGCAAGTTTTCTTTGGCTGTTTCAAAGTGATTTACCTTATTCTCTGGTTTGATCAGCTAAAGCCAGATTTGTGTCATCTACACAATGTAGTTTAAATTCGCTTGTAAGTTTTAAGCAGATTTTGATAGCAGAATATAAGACAGAAAGACTCCAGTAAAAAAATAAACCAAACAAATTTTCTGTTGTGGTTTAACCCTGTTAGGCAGCTGAGCACCACACACCTGCTCAGCCACTTCCTGCCCTGTTGCAATAAGGAAGAGAATCAGAAGAGTAAAAGTGAGAAAACTCACGGATTGAGTTAAGGACATTTTAATAGGAAGAGCAATAGCTGTGAACACAAGCAAAGCAAAACAATGAATTAATTCACCGCTTCTCATGGGTAAGGAAGTGTTCAGCCATATCCAGGAGAGCAGGGCTCCATCACATGTAATGGTTATTTGGGAAGACAAATGCCATCACTCTGAATGTCCTTCCTTTCGTTTTCCTTCCCACGAATTTATATACTGAGCGTGACACCGTATGGTATAGAACATACCTTGGGTCAGTTATGGTCAGCTGTCCCGGCTGCGTCCCCTTCCCCTGCACCTCCAGCCTACTTGTTGGAGAAAAGGCCTTGATTCTGTGTAAGCACTGCTCAGAAGTAACTAAATCATCCCTGTGTTACTAACACACTTTTCAGCACCAATGCAGAACATGGACCCATACAAGGCACTGTGAAAGAAACAAACTCTATTCCAGATAAAATCAGTACACATAAGAAAGCAAAGAAACAAACAAAAAAACACCAGCATTGTTAAGAATGTGTTTTTTTTTCCTTTTTTCTTTCTTCAAACTTGAAAATTCATAAAGCTATTCTTATTTTTTTTAGAATCAAAAAAGCATAAATTAGCTACAACATAAAAACCCTAAAACCCAAACCATTACTCAAAACTGAAATAGTGTTTCTCCAGCAGCCAGAATATACACAAAAAACCAGGATGAGTCTGGTAGAACAATAAGGTGAAAGTGAATACCATGGAGAATCTTTTTTCAGAACTACTGCTTAAGCATATGATTATTTGTACTATGTTATGCATGCCGCTTACTATGTGATGACATTCTGAATACATCATGGTGAAGCAAGTCCAAATTACAAGTCATTATATCGCAAAAGAATGCCTTTTTAACTCAAAATATTTATGTTTCATTAATTTATAGTGGAGGTAAAATTAAAGTAATTTATTCTAGGGAAAGGTAGATACACTTGTCCTTATCCCAGACTTGTGGGAGAGCCAAAAGCCAGGGCTTCCTGCTTCAGATCCTTTTCCTTATGAGGAGTGCTATTTTTTCAGTAACACATGGTCCATGTTGTGAGTTAGGAGTTTAAAATCAAACCAAGACCAAGACAGCAATCTTGTCTGTGTTTTTCGCATGACTGGTTAACCTCACCGGCATTCAAAAATATTTAATTATTTCCTTTGTAGTCTGAGATTCCCTGGGTGTCTAAATTGCAGAGGATTTCTTAGGAACATCTGTCCTAGGACATTAGTATTGATCTATATAAGGTAAAGTGAATTAAAGTCCCCTTAAAGACCTTTCAAGCTTCCATGTACCACAGCTAATTTCAGAATTAGTGTTGGAGGTCCCTAGCTCTAACATTTAACCAGGAAGCGGGAATTTCTTAGTCTCAGCGGAGACTAAATGTATTCATTTGTTGGCCATATGACAATCACTAAAGGAAAGAATATTTCAGAGATAGGTATTTAATTTTCCAGACTGGATCAAGCTTGTAGTATGTAAAAACCCTTAGACATCTCTTTTAATGGTGGTTGTATCTCTGCAGATCTTCACAAAAACTTCTTAGTTGATATCATGGGGTAATCATACAAATTGCAATGACACACATATCTGAGCCAAGTGTGTAATATTTTGATGAGGTAGCACCTAAGATGATCACCTATATTAATTCTAAGAGATATTATCTGAATTCCAAAAACTTATAGACTGGAAATATACATGCTTATGTCCTTCCACTAAGGTGTAATTAACTTACTGTCATTTCTATTTGAAAGACAGTTACAACTCAAAGAATGTTAGAAAGAGAAGACATGACAGTACCATGCAATAATTTATGGCATTTTGTTCACATCTCTACTTGGAAGACCTACTTATTGACAAGCTCTGCTGTTATAGTAGGTAGAAGTTACTTTTCTTCTCACTTGTTTGTTGGTACTCACAAATTCAGAAAAAGCAGCATCACCTTCACTGAATGTTGTCTGATTAAGCCACTTTTCCAAATGAAAAAAGTCCTGTTGCAGACAAGCGAATACCTTTTGCTCTTACATCCACATAGCAAAGTTTTCTGTACATTTTTTAACTTGAATTACAACTAAACTGCAAACTGAGACAATAACACAGCACACTCTGTAGGTATTGAGCTCTCATATTCCAAGGACCTGTTAATTAGGCTTCAGCAGAAAAAGTGCTACTGCTGAAATAAATGGACACATGCAGGCTAGCTGCTTGGAAGATGTAAACGAAGTTTAACATCTGAGACAACAATTCTGCTGTTTCATCTCTTTTCATCCCTAATAGTAACCAACAGGGGGTATAGCAGTTTGCTACTTAATGAGTTATAAATGATCTAATTAAGTGTCTCCTTGCAATTGTCTTTACATTTCATTAGTGAGGTGGTTGTTTATTAAGCTTGGAATTTTATTGTAGGTCTAATAATTCAGTCAGTTTTAGTTAAATTTAGTTTTAGTTAAATTTTAAAGTTTTGATGGCATTATTTGAATGTGGATATGACAAACTAGTTAAAACTATTTTTTTCAAATTATTTATTCTTCAATAAAAAATATTCTGGGTTTTTTTCTTCAGTGTATTGAACTATATGTGGAGGATGCACATACAGTATGTTTTACAGATTATTTACCAGTAAATCTTCTATTTCATCAGATTCCTTTGTCCCTATAATGGTGGAATGTGAAGAAAATGACATTTCTTTTAAATACTCGCATCACTTAGTAAATCAACTGGCAAGGAAGTCTGTCATAGGCAGAATGGAAATGATACATTCAGTGGAATTTGGATTATTAGATTGCAAACATGTTGGTTCAATTCATTACTGTATTTGTATATTAAGACAGACATTTAAAAAAACAGCTTAAAAGATAGGTTTTGAATAATCAAGTAAACAGCCATTGGAAACAGCCACAAAGGGAAGATATTAACAATGACTCCTAATTCCTATATATGGGGAGATCAGTCAGGAAGGCAAAAGTAGCACAGCAATTAAACTTTATATCTTCCAGTTCAAAGGCTTGCTGTTTACAGATTTTATTTCAAAGATTTCCTTTGATTTATAGGTATCTATTTTGTGATGTAGAACTAACAAATGAAGTTTGTGGTGTTCAGCAAATACTCCACTGAATCTAGACAAGACAAAGTCCTTTCCTAAACTTATCCTTGAATAGTCAGTATGCTATTTTGCTGAATGCAGGGTCATTGCAAGGTCAGTTTACAGACTGCTGTTTGTCTATAATGAAGGATAAAGATTATAGGCTTGTACCTCTTTCATTGTCTGCTGTGAAAACCATAAAAAAAAAAGAAACTTAAAGGTTCTTTTTTTTCTAAAATTGGATTGAAGTTTCAAAATCCAGTATTAAATCCAACTATAAAGATGTGCTTCTTTTTTAAAAAAAGATTTTTTTTCATGTCATTGTCAAATTTTCACTTTAATATCGTCATAGCCCACATACATGGTGTCCAAATAGATACTGATATTGAAAACCTGCCTTTCAGGTTTAAAAATGTACATGACAGACCAGTGGAAACAATTGCCTTACATTAAACAATAGAATTTGCTGTGATGAGAAATAAAAAAATATATACCTATCAGATATGGAAGTGTATTTAGGAAAGAGAGACTTGAATTTGTGATATATTAATGATATAGGTAAAAAGTTGTTTTAGAAGGTAAGCTAAGCCCAAAGTGAGTTACGGGCTTAGTAGTTACATGTTAAGAATATACACTCCCTAGAACTCAAGCCAAAATTCAATATACACTTATATTTTTGACTTAGCTATTTTTTTATTTTGCAAAACTAGATTTGAAGAAAAATCTACTTCTTTCTCATGGTCCTTTCTCCCCATGTGATTTTGGAGAGTAGGGTCAGTTACTACTGTTTTCCTCCATGAGAGGGTTATTATTTGACAAGGTCACTATGATGAGAGAACTCAGATGATAAAAGATTTATCTACAATCTGCCAATCAATATGGTACTGTGATAGAATACAAGCAGGGATTAATATACTTTAAATTAAGTACTGAAAATGGAAATAGTAATATCTACATTTAGACATAGTTCAGTCACTCTGGAAGAATTAATCCTTTGTACACACTTGCTTGTACTGTCAATCCCGTCTGAACATGTAAACACATTTTCCTCCCTTCAAATTTTCTCTGTATCTGCGTAAAGGCTCATCTTTTAATAGAAGCACAGAAGCATGCAAGTTGAAAAGGACTTTCAGAAGTCACACAGTCCAAGGTCCTACACTACACGGGTTACTCAGAATCATGGCCAGTCTGGTTCTGAATATCTTCAAGAATATCACCAAGATTCTTCCTGAATTCAATAACTCACACAATGAAAGATCTTTTCCTTATATCAGGTTAGAATTTCACATTTCAGTTTTTTTCCCACTGTGATTTTTCAACATAATTTTTCATCCACTGTCTTCCTTGGAAAATTCTTGCTCTGTTTTTGTTTGTTTTGTTTGTTTTGCTTTAACAACCTCTTGTAGAAGCTTGTAGGTATCAGTAAGATCCCCATGGTATCCTCCACTTTTCAAGGCTGAACAAACCTGGTCCTCTCGTCCTCTCGTAAATCATGTGGTGCAGCCACTGTACAGATGGGCTTCTGCTATACTAACTCCTGGTTGTGTCTTTTTGTATCATGGAGTCCCATATGGACACAGTCCTACACATGCAGTCTTCAGGCATCAAAGAGAAGGAACTAATCACTTCCTTTCATCTGCTGAAAGTGGATTAAAGGATTAAAGTAACTGTTCTGATGCAATAGCTTTTTTAAATTGTGCAGCATTTCTCCTTCAGATCCTGAATAAGCACCCCACTTTCTGTTTCCTGTCTCCTAGTTCTGCAGTGTCACTGAATGGGTTTTCTCTTGTCTGTCTTCTGAGACAACCTGAATAGCTACACATGGGTCACATAAATGAGAACCTCTTAGGGACACCCTAACTCTCCTTTCAGGAAAACCACACTTACGGAATACATGCTGTAAGAACCTAATAATAAGAGAAAGGCTCCAAAAAGTGCTTCATCATTATGACTGCTCAAGACGCAAAAGGCTTCAAAAATGCCTTATCATGGACTGTGGGTAGCCCACCTTGAGGCCCACAAAAAGGAAGGTGAAACTGGTGCAAGCTGCGGAGGGAAAAGCGAGGGACAGAATCCCTGACCTTTGCCTTTCCCCCCCACCACCACCATTGCCTGCTGCGAGACACCCTGAGGCCTCCGGGAGCCAACGCCACCCGCCTGAGGAGAACCCCCCTGATCCTGCACCCCTGGACTGAAGTCACGAGTGAGTCGTGGAACCCCTACCCTACTCCTGCGTCCTGTGGTGAGAGCACCGTGAGTGGACCGAGGTTCGGCTGCAGCGACCGGGCACTGCTCCTGCATCTCGGAGGACAGGCCACCGCATCCCAGCCAAACTGCTCCAGAGATCTGAGAAGGCAGATAAGACGCTTCAAACAGCAGGAAAAAAAAAAGAGTAAAAAAAACTGTTCCGCTCCGCCCACGCCGTCTTGGCAGCACCAAAGGTAGCACAATGTGGTGGTGACCTATCCTATGCCTTTTAAAGTAACCTTGGCTTTTTTTCTAAACTTTTCTCTACTTTTATCTTTCTTTCTCTTTGCTTCTTTTACTATTAAATAAAAATACATCAATTTTTTGGCACCAGCATCTAACCTCGTTTGGTTTTTATCTCATTTTTGGGAATATTTTGAACCTCTCAAAGTTCCCTCTGGTTTATGCACAGAGACTTAGTTTTCTTTGCTCTTCTAGGTTTAAACTGGACCGTAACACATGCAGAGTCTACATAATTGAAGACTTTAAGGAAATGAGAGTTAAAAAGAATGGGAGAAGACAGTGATTTTTTCCCCTTTCTTTCGGAATCTACCTTGCAGAAACTTGTTAGGTGAAACAAAGACATAATCAACTGAAAATTACAGTTTGGTACTAAAACAATTACTTACAAAAAACTACTATAAAATGTAAGGAAAGTCCTAATATTTCACATTCATCATACAATGAAATATATCAGTGTAGAGGCAGTACAGGAGGAGACCTCTAGAGAGGGCACATAAAGAGAGTCTGCCAGCCCCATTTGGGGACTGATGCTGTTCCATCAAATGATTGAGCTGAACAGACAGGGCCCAGATGCTCAAAATCAGGAGTGGCAGAATAAAGAAATTCCAAACATTGGTCACAGTATAGCCTCAGCCTTCCAAAGTTTCTTGGTACAGAGACTTCTAGCCAGAAGTCAGAATAACTGAGTAGGAAGAAGAAAGATCCTAAAGAAATGTAATTAAAAATTGCTTTCTCTCTTATGCTTGCCATGACCACAATGTCTAAACCATCCATCCCCAAATGGTACACATACCAATGTCTTTATCTACTTATTCGCCTTTAGGTGGGAGAATCCAGTTCTGAAGAATCTCTAGAAAAAATTTTCCTAAATGTTGTTCAATATTAAGTGTTAACTATTGTGTGAAATGCACCATTAACCAGAGGAACTGTTGTTGTGTAATACCAGCTGGTAACTAAGCATCACACAACCATTTGCTCAATTGCCCTCATTGCAGTGGGGGAGAGAATTGGGAGAGTAAAAGTGACAAAACTCTTGGGTTGTGATAATGACAACTTACTAGATAAAGCAAGAGCCGAACACACAAGCAAAGCAGAATAAGGAATTAATTCACCGCTTCCCATGGGCAGGCAGGTGTTCAGCTATCCCCAGGAAAGCAGGGCTCCATCATGAGTTAGGGTGACTTGGGAAGACAGATGTCAACATTCTGAACATCCCTTCTTTCCTTCTTCTTCCACATGCTTTATATGCTGAGCACGCTATCATATGGCATGGAATATTCATTTGGTCATTTGGGGTCAGCTGTCCTGGCTGTGTCTTGTCCCAGATTTTTGTGCACCTTGCGTCAACTGGCTGGTGAGGTGGTGTGAGAGTCAGAAAAGCTGTGTAAGCACTGCTTAGCAGTAATTAAAACATCCTTCTGTTATCAACACCGTTTTCAGCACAAATTTAAAACACAGCACCATATCAGCTACTATGAAGAAAATTAACCCTATCCAAGCCAAAACCAACACAACCATTTATGCAAGTATCTCTAAACATTAAAAATTAAAAACCAGACACATATATCTACAATGTGTTGGTTACCTTAAAAGCTTGATTTCTCTTTAAGTAAATGTCACCTAATTTTTCTATTTACAGCTCTTTGTTTTCAGTATTTGTACCCTTCCAATATTTCAAATTGCTATTCTCATTAGCAATTTCCTGTAACTAATATATAGTATACTGACTTTTTATTATTTAATATTCTCATTAGTTCTTCCAAAACATGAATTTGGTTTATTTGAATTTCTAAACATTTACAGTTTGTCAAGCTACTCTTCATTATAGCGTGTCACGGTCTCCTCAGTGTTCTAAAACCTAATTTCTAATACCAAAAAGCAAGGAGTATCTGAGTTTACTTTCCAACATCCTATTTCTGCATTTCAGTGTTGCTTTATTTTTTTTTGATTGTTACAGTACCTTCACATTCACATGAGTTTTGCTATTATTTTTCACCCCTAGTTTTTATTGCCAAAAAATTCCCTCCCTCCCTCCCTCAAATGGTCTTTCTGAATTATTATTCCCCAGATATACAGCTTGCATATTTCCCAAGACTAAATATCATTTTATTTCCAGCCAATAATTCAAATTTCTTTTGGTCTTGCTAGATTATTTCTTTATCCACAATGGTATTTGCAATACACTCCAATTTCATATGATCTGAAAATTTAATGAATGTGTCATTTGTTTCTCCATCCGAAACAGAAATAAAACTAGGTCTAACCCAAATCCTGGCTACACCTCCTTGGCCAGTGCAATTTAACATAGCTTTGTTAGTTGACCTTCAGCAGTTTTCCATCAGTGTGATGGTGCCAGTTTGAATTAGTTTTGTAAATAACAGCGGGGTTTTCTCATTAAAAGTATACAGTACAAGCTATTATAATATATGAATGTTAATTTTGCAGCCACATTGTATCTCCAGCCATGAAAACTGCAGACCAAACTTAAGTGTCTTTTTTAGAAAGCTGAAGTTCTGAAATAGCAGAGATTATCTGAGACCTCTGTGTGATGCTAGCAGATACTTCTGCAGGAAACCACTCTGAGACCAGACAGGATACCCCATAATGCCAAAAGTGAAACTAACAAACAATATTTAAAACCAAATCACTCCTTAATTTTCCATCTTTAGTCAGTGGAGTGCATAAAGCAGGAAGAAAATGTTCTTGGCTTATAAGCGTAGATATCTACTGTGTTGTCTCCTGAAAGAGTTTGGTTTTTTCTCTTTGACTAATGAAAGTTGATAATAGAGCTTGTTTTAGCTAACATTGATTATCCAGAAGAAAAATCCAGAATATCTACAGCTCAATATGGCTACCCACAGAAAGACCTTAAGTGACATTTGTACTAAGATCCCCCATCATTCACCTTACAGCTCTTAGTCTAAACAATGATATTACAGTAAATAAATAGTAGATAACAAGATAATAGTAGTTTTCATATTTGATATATATTAACCGATTAGTATACATGCACAAAGCTTAACAATTAATTAGCATGCAACACCCACATCTAATTAATCTTCTCTCACCAGCACTGATACAGTCATAAACAGAATCTACCGCTGGGGATCTTGAGGTAGTCTCACTGAAAAGGGTAATTGTACTAGGGAGAAAAGATGAAAATCATCAGTCATTATCATCTTAACTGTCACCACTACTTGGTGTGTTGCAGAAGATGCCAAGATGCCCAAGGGATGCTTTTCTGGTGACTCAACTGCTCTTCTGACCTGGGCACTGGAGAGAGGTTTCCCCTTAGTTTTCTCTTTTCCTTTCTTTTTCTGCTTTATGTTTGGTAGCTTTAAACTGATGAGTGCCATAACTTACAGACCCTAAAAAGGAAGTTTTCTTCATTTAAGATGATTCCATCTTTGTGCAAGAGCTGTACCATCACATATAAAAGCAACCACACAAATGAAAAAGAGAGAGGAAGCTCTCTTCCTTCTGTCTGCCAATTCTGCCAGTTCTCTGTCTGAATTGGCTTGATACAAAACTGGGTTGTTGCTGGTGCCTGTATCAAGATCAGACATCAGGAAAGATTTCAGGTTTTTCAGTCTGCATGAATTTAAATTAGACTACCTATCTTTTGGAATGTAACTACTGAAAAAAAAGATGGAGATCAACAAAACCTCTTGTAGTATTGCATCTGATAAAAAAAAAGTATAATTCCCTTTTTTGGTTTTTTTTTCCCCCAGTTTTATATACACTAACTTGCCATTTTGCAAAGTATCTGCACATTCTTCCTTACCACAGCATATAGGTGTTTAAAAATTCATCATAATAAAATGAGGTATCACACATAAATCTCATAAATCACAAATCACATAAAGATTTTACTTTTTAGATAACATGTTCCCAAAGCTCCTGAGAATAAGCTAAATATGGTCTATAGTAATACTCAAAGTTTTCTACTTGTTTGCTGTGTTTAGTTCCATAGTGTTACTTACATTCCTGCATTATTTACGTGGTTTGGAACTGCTGGATAAACAAGCATAAATAAATCTCAATATCTCCAGAAAACATGCTTATCAACACACCTTGAGAGAATGCTTGAAAAGGAAGACATCTCAAGTACCTTTTTTAAAGGTCTGTTGCGATATCCTCTTCATAGCCTGAAAGTGAAGTAACATTCTTGAAATGATTAGTCTATTTTGAACAAAAAAATTCCTAAGAAAGTATCTGAAGCCATTAATATCATTCAGTTTCCAGGAAACAGTAGGAGAAATAGCTAGCTAGTCAACTAGTTATTTGGATTACTTTCAAAATAATTTTTCTAACTTCCTAAATAGTTTCTTCTCACTAAAATGTATCTTTTTAAAAATAAGATTTAAAGTGTTCAAAATTATATTAAAAGTTGTTGCAGGTGTAATTATATGCCCATTTTTTTCCTATCTATGGAAAATGAATAAACCCATATTTAAAAATTCATGCCAATATAAAACAGAAAATTGCCCTTCCTGGAGGGGTGCTGTAAACTGTGTAAAACCTTAATACCAGACATCTCTTGTCATGATGCACATTTTAAGCATGGGATAAGAGCAAAAAACTTGAAAACCACTATCAACAGCTGAGTGGATCAGCTGGTGGTGTAAAGGTTTCCCTGAGCCCATCTGACTGGACTAGGAGAAGTAAACATATGGCTCAGCCCAACAGAGATGACAAAAACTAGACAACTAGCAAAAGTATTTCAAAGATGGCCTTGAGCTGGCTTCAATCCATGTTTCCTTCCTGGTGATCTGGGACATGAATATAGTGATGGCAAGCATTTTATAGACACCAGGAAGAGGAATCACATTGGAATTGTTATTGAACTATGCATTGTACTTGCTGTACTTTGCTAAGTGTACTTTGCTAAATTTGTATTGTGTTTTCAGGAATTTTGTATAACTTGTATACAAACATTGTATAACCGGCAAAATTCGTAATCCTGTGAAACATCAATAATCTTCAAATAAGTAAAATTGATATTAAACATTTCACCTTCCATACATGGAGAGTCACAGAGAACCTGGTCAGAAAGCATCATATTTTGACACAGGGTCTAGTACTGCAATTCTTCAGCCTCAATCCTAATTTGTCTCAGTGAGGAGCTCTCTACGCTGGCCGGCTCAGCCTTGGTGGCTGACCATCAGTAGCTGCAGCTATGCTGTTGCAAACTCATGTGTAAAGCAGGATATGATTCTTAGGAACTGGCTGCTTTGAAAATGCGCTGATAACATACACTGATAACATAATGACTGACAACATACAAGAATAACAATAAGCAGTGTGTCTTGGGGTGACTCTATCACGTGTATCCCCTATCATGCTCTATGCCCAAAAAGTAATATTGTGCCTTTTCTGTGCCTTTAAACTGAGCTTGAGGGAAAAAAAAACAAAAACGAACTGTCCAAAGCAGCTTCTCAAGGACACAGAGATTACACTCCTCAGTGTTGTCTGGCTGCGGGTAGCACAGAGGGAGCACCCTGCTTGCTTTTCCTTCAGCCAGCTGGTTTTTTTTCCTTCTTGGCGTGAGACGGAGAGCTGAATTTTGTTTCCTGGGACTTTGGTGTTTTTCCCTTCTTCTCTTCTGAACTGTTTCAACAACATTAGAACGCATCAGGAGAATTTTCTCCCCGAGGCCCGGGGGTGGACCCACGCCCTCACCGACCAGCTCCGAGGAGGAGAGAGACCACACCTACAGAAGGACTCTGAAATCTTCCCAGGTTTCTCTCTATAGCGGGGGTTTTAATTCATTATTTAGCATCATTATCCTTTTCCTGTGTGTTTGTTAAAATAAATAGTTTTTATCTCTTTCACTTTCCTTCGAGGAAAAATTTCCTTTTTTCCCAAACCTTGTGGGGGGGAAGGGTGGTTGCAACCTGGTTTTCTCTCAGGGGCTATATTACTAGATTTTGGCCAAACCGGCACACAGTGTGATGCTAATATCAGTCAAGTTTTATGAGACTGACCTTCTTTAGAAATCTTCTAAATAATCTTGTCATACGTATATCTAATTCCCTGATATTTTCATAGATGTATAGATACTCAGTTGTAACAGATGTTTTCAGATAAGGTTTGATTTTAAGAATCACTCTCAGTTGTTTCTGTCTGGAGCATTTGAGAGTCATAAGAGGAACATACCTGTCTTCTGGCCCTGTTCCCTCCCTACTGCAGCTCTTGTCCTGGTAGAAGCAGCTGTTGACTTGGGGAGCACAGCTGGCTGTGTGAATGCAAAAGCCTGACAAACCTGGGGCAGAAGTGGGAGCAACAAACCTTTGTATAAGGAGGTGGGGCAGCAGCCCTTGCCATCCTAACCTGCAGGGCCTCGGTAGAGAGGTGTCAGGGAAGGAGGGAGGAGGGAGGAAGAGAGGAGAAGCACATTCCCAGAGCCTTGAGAGGGTCCTGTGACAAGAGGGCTACACTTGCCATGGGCATCCTGTTCTTTCTGGCCTGGGGCCTGAAGCACTGGTGAACTATGGTCAAACCCTGCAGCCCAGCAACTGTGGGAATGGCTGACAACCTTTAGACCTAGAAGGAGTGTGGCAGGTATATTCCAGCACCAGAACAAAGGTGTAGATACTTAGAAGAGTGCACACGGGAAGTGGGTTTTGATGGGCTAAGAGCCAACCTTCTACCCAGCTGCTCACTCAGCCCTTCTTCAAGGGGAGAAAATAGAACACTCATGGGTTGAGATAAATACAGAGAGATTGCTTATCAATTACTGTCATGGGCAAAACAGACTTCACTTGAGGAAAATTAATTTGCGTCATTGCGAACTAAAATAGATTAGGATAGTGAGGAATAAAGTCAACTATGTAAACAAGCCCTTTCTTTCCCCATCCCCCAGTAGGTGGTGGAAGTGTGATCTCAGCATTAAAGTGGTAGATACTCATAATGTATCAGCATGTGGAAGTGTGCTTAAGTGTGTATTATTATTGTTACTTTGTGTTCCTTAGATAATTTGGATTTGTAAAACGTTAACTGGTCTAGTATTCAAAGTTTTATGTTGTGATCTGGGGAGCATTCTGGTGGGATGCTACGACCTCCCCGAGCCGACTTCAACAGAAAGTCGCTCGGCAGCCACTGCATTCACACAGACACACACACACGCTCCGGATAGCTTCTTCGACAGGTCGACAGCAAGAAGGCAGGAAGGGTCTTTGTGTGGAGTTCCACGGCACAGGTTTATTTGAGCCCCACACATGAAGGGGACCAAGCACCAAAGACCTTGGGAGATGGAGGTAGTTTATATATGGGGGCGGGGAAAGCATCGGGATAGGGGCAGCACATAGGCGGGACTAGGGTACGGGAGCCAATGGGAAAATCTGAGTGAGTGGCAGGGAACAAGGTCCAGTGGGAGAGTGGGGAAGGGGGAACTTTCAAAAGGAGCAGATAAGGTATAAGGGGGCGGGGAGGCCAACTGAGGAAGCAGAGCTGGGATATGCTTCCATAACAGAACAGGGCATTCTGGGGGAGGTCTTTTAGTCACTTTAACCTGAGGAGCTCTCTCGAGGTCTGTGTCTTTAGGGGACTCTCTCATTCCCTGACTGGGACATCCACTGGCTCCCACAGTTTTAACCTTCAACATATGGTGTGTTCTTTTTGCCTGTAACATGATTCTGAGTGTATCACTCAGATGCTCTTCCTGCAGTAATTGAAATATTGCCACAGAGCAGTAGCAAGGTTTGGTGGTAGACATCCTTCTTTGAAGCAAGTTCCTGTATGAAGAAAGCCAGATGTGTGGACCTAACTCAAGCCCACACGCATGTCAACATGCAGTCCTCTTGAACTAACATGACAACACAGATGAAGCCTCTTCCTTTCTGTCAGGAACATTTGTTTATCCTGTATCTGATAAGACAGAAGTAGTACACTGTTAGCCCTCCCTCTGACATTTCACTTAACAGGCTGTTTTATTTAAGAGTAAGTAATAACTATATTTGTTTTCTGAAGTAGTTTTCCTACTCTTTATTTTATCTTCTTCCTCAAAATTATTGCTTCTCACACTGCACTAAGGAATTTGTGTTATTGCTCACTAAATAAAATGGTCTTCTCATCAGCATACAATGTGTGACCAAGTAATTGGAAAGAAAAACAGTTACAGGTAAGTCTTTGTGAGAACTGCAGTATAAATGAGATAATAGGAAAAACTTCTAGTCAGCTGTAGAATACTGCTTTTTAATACCTATGTAATCAAAAGATCAGTCAATTAACATTTATCCTACTTTTCTATGTAGGATTTTAAATAGAATTTTATTTTCCAGTTACTATTTTCATGCTTTCCAGGTAAACCTCACTGTGTGAAATAGTTGCTGGGTAATCATCTACACATAGAATAATAAATAGTGGTACAAGAATAACTTTATCTAAGCTATTAAACTCATAGTTGCTTAATAATTTTGACCAGAAGCAAAACTTTAAACAATTTAATTGCAACATCTACAGCTTAAATTAATAATTTAAAAACCCCAAATATAATAGGTTCTACTCCATTGCTATACTATATGCAATTCTTGTCCAATACTAGACATATACCTATTTTTCCACAACTTTAGAGAACTATTTGTTCATTATCATTAATATCCTAGAGTACACATTGGCTTAATATGGTTCTCTATCACCATCATGAATAATGTGAATCTTAGTGTGGTTTTCAGTTATTGCCTGTCTTCTTTATGTCAGTTATTCTTTGAGACTTTCATCACTTAGTACGAAAGACTGCAGTGTAAATTAGTATTGTACTGGTTTTCGCTCAGATAGTCAGGTTTTCTCATAGGAGTTGGATTTGTGACCAAGATAGTGTTGGTAAAACAGTGATATTTTAGTTCTTGCTGAACAGTGCTTACATAACATCAAGCCTTCTCTGCTTCTTATACTGCCTGGAGACTGAGGAGCCTGGGATGCACACAGACAGAGGCTTTTAACCAAGGCTTGGAAATGACAAGAGATGGCACAATAGGGAAAGTGAAAGAGGGTGGGTTTAGATTGGACGTAAGGAAAACTTTTTTTTCAGTGAGAGTGGTGAGACCCCAGAACAGATTGCCCAGAGAAGCTATGGATGTCCCATCATTGGAAGTGATCTCAGTCGGTTTGGATGGGTGGTGAGCAATCTGATCTAGTGAAAGATGTCTCTGGCCATGGCAGCAGGATTGGTCTAGGTTATGTTTAAAGGTCCCTTTCTACCCAAACTTTTCTGTGACTTTATGATGCTAGGAATTTGTCAGGAAACAAAGCAAGGACAGCTGACCCCAACTGACCAAATGAATGACTCATGTCATACTCCAGGATGCTCAGTAAAAAAAAAAAATGAAGGAGGAAAGGGTGGGGAATTTGTCTTTCCAAGTAACTGTTACACATGATGGAATCCTGCTTTCCTGGAAGTGGTAAAGTAGTGAATCAATTACTTTTATTGCATTGATTGTATCTGCTGCTCTTGCTATTAAACCATCTTCAACACAACCCACTTTTTTTTGCACTTTTACCTTGTGGTTATCTCCAAGGTTATGCTGCAGAGGAGTAGGTAGTTGTGTGAGGCTTAGTTGCCTGCCAAGGCTAATCCACAACAACAGGAAACTGTGGAGAATTGCATTTTATCTCTTTTCTTATTAGATCTGAACATGCCTTTTCAAATTGTAATCATAACTTCTGTTTAACTGTAATAGTGACTTGTGTTTGTTCATGAAAACTGGGGTAGTCCATTTTTTATGATATAGCGAGACTAATATAAGCAGCATCTTCTCAGAGGAATTCCAAACTAAACCAAGTAAGGCCTGCTATAGGAAAGTAGAAAAGACTGCTTGTAATTTTCTTCACATACTGGGATGACTGTTGATGAATTATCCGGAAAATGGACCCAACTAGCTTGTCTGATCTTCCCAAGTTTGTATGTTTATTTTTTTTTAGAGAAGCTGTTAAAAAATTGATTTTTCCAGTTTAACATATTAAAAATAATGAATGAAAGCAACATATTTTCTAGAATCAACCCATGAGTAATTCCTTTCTAAGGAGCCAGACACATCTTGGCACATTTACTTCATTACTGAATAAGAGTTTCAGCTTTGCTTCTTCATTTTTCCTATGGTGAAAACAATTACTCAAAAATCTCTCATACACTAACTATAACAATTGTTTTCTGTAGCGGTTAATTTGAGTCTGCAAGACTTCGTAGATGTTGCTGGCAGTTTATGTTTGACAACAGGAATTAAATGACAAAGTTAAAAATCTCATAGGCAAGTACACTGTAGTTATACATGGAATATTAATATTTAAACTATGAGACAAAAGGTAACACTGAATATTTCTTATCTTTCATGTTACCTAGTTCATGGACCTCTATAAATGCTGTTAAAGATCTAATTCAGGCATATGTTGTTTTTGTTTATACTTTGTACCTTTAATAAGAGTCTGAAAATTTTGATACTGATTAAAGACTTCATCAGGCAGGATTTTTGGTTCTGATTCTAATCTGTCCTGTTTCCTTTTGTCTTTGTTTTAGGGAAGTCACGTTCATCTCCTGCTATTGCGTCTTCCAATCCTTTGTCAATATTTCTGTCTACTGTAGAGAGAAATGGAATCCCAATGAGCTGGTTTGTCAGAAGACAAAACCTGCTATTGGCATGAAAATGGAATGAATTCTAGAATCCAGCTTCAGGATTATGTTCTCTAGTTGTCCTTCACATTGGTCATATTTGAAAGTAGCGGTTTAAGTATTTTGGTCTTATGATTTCTTATAGCATGGGTGGGAAATAGAAATATATCAGTTTTGCATCTACTTGCAAGATATCGTTGGTAATTCAGACACGAAACTAATTGACAAAACCAGAACATGTGAATATGTAGTATTAAATTCAGCATATGCTGGTCTGTGTTTACCAAAAATTTTGGCATATTCCCTGGCACAGATTTGACCTATTTCAAGTAGCCCTCGCCCTAGTATTTCCTGGACATAGTTTAGCTCTGAAGTTGTACTTGCCCAGTATACAGTGTTTGGGAGCCTGGGGCACTTTGCTAGCATAGAAACAGACTGGATCATGGAGTTGCCTTCAGTGCCCAGGAACAGTTCAGAGCACTTCTAGTGCAGACTAGCACTACTAGGATAGATATAGCCTTAAGATCTTTCTTAACTGTTTCTTATTTGTGAGGATCTTCAAACTGAGATCAAAGAATTGTACCTAAAAACCAATATGTACACAAGATTAAGAAAAATAATTTTAAGTCCTGATATCCTGCAAGGTAATATTTACCCTTCATATGAATTAAAATGAATGTATTTACTCACAAGCACAGCATTTTCTTATGTCAAATATGGAGGAAAGCAAAAGTCATTTGCTTACATATTTGAATGATCAAAAGAGTCAGTCAGTCAACATCCTTTGCTGTGTTCACAGGTTTTTCTGCTCAAGCATATGAATTTCATTCTGTGTGCATGCAATTTCATCCTCATTTTTCATCCCTTTTTTTTTATTTTCAGGCAGAGAGAGGTTTGAAATTCATTACTTTTCTCTAGAAAAGTGCAGGGTGAATATAAAAACCAGATGAATATTATCTGCTGCCAAAAGCCTTAAACTTTAGATCCCATATCTTAGAAATATCTTTTTTATATCTATACACCTTGTATTTCTGTGTGTTCTTTATAAGTACGAACACTGACATTTTCCTTAATACAGTCACCATACACCAGCTTTGTGCAAAATATGAAGTACATTTTGGTGAGATGATTAAATACAGGTTAAAGAAACCAAACAAACACATTTGAGTGACTTGCTTGAAGTCACCAAAGTAGTCAGCAGGAAGACTGGGTCTTCTGATCTAACTGAAGGAGTTTGTTCCTCTGTAATGAGCAAAACAGAATACTAGATCTCTCTGAAGATAAACAGAAAGCAGAGATCACTTTCAAAACTTCAAAATCTTTTTTTTTTCCCTGAAATATGCCTGGAATATCATTCTTCATTTTATATACCACTGAGCTCTTTCAAATTTTCTTATTCAATGGAGCATAGCTTTCATCATTATCCCCCCTTTCATCACTATCATCAGCTTTTTCTCTGACTTTTAGATAACACCTTTCAAAAAGAACTTGTAAAACAAATACTTATTTCATGATCTTTTGATGCTGAAGACTTAACTGTTCTTGGAAGTTCACTTATCTAACATTGTGTATTGCCATTGCTTGAAGCACCACATGGACAGGCACCTAGAACTTGTGTCTGTAAATTTACACCTGCCTGAAATATTGTGAGAAGGTAGACGAGTATCAGTCAGTCATATCTCAGACATAACCCTTTCTACTTAAGTCTTTTTAGAGATGAGGTTGAAATAGAGTCAGTTTGCTGTTTTATTAATTATCACATAAACGTTTCTTCTTGCTTTGGGCTATGCAATAGCCCACTAGCAATAATAACTTGTTGTACAGACTGTGTATGTGCTTATGTGTGTGTTGTGCATGTAGCTGTATATGCTTTGGGCTTTGCAATAGCATAGTATCAATAATAAATATTTAAAGCAGTGTCAGTGAGAGCCTTAGTCTGAGGGTTTTAATACTGGAGGAAACAAAGAATCCCATAGAGGAGTTAAAGAGACAGCAGTTACAGGACAAAGCTGATAATGCCTTGTAAATTATGTGTTAAGTTTTAATAGAAGTGTATGTTCAGTGTCATATGCTTTTTATTGTCAAGAAGGGAGGTGCTTGTCCTGCTTGCTCTGCTCTGGTGCAGACTCTTGTCAAGTGCCGTATGCAGTTTTGGGTGCCACAATATAAGAAAGATATTAAACTATTAGGGAGAGTCCAAACGAGGGCAACAAAGACGGTGAAGGGCCTTGAGGGGAAGCTACATGAGGAGCAGCTGAGGTCACTTGGTCTGTTCAGCCTGGAGGAGAGGAGACTGAGGGGAGACCTCATTGCAGTCTACAGCTTCCTTGTGAGAGGAAGAGGAGGGGCAGACACTCATCTCTTCTCCCCGGGTGACCAGTGACAGGACCTGAGGGAATGGCCTGAAGCTGTGTCAGGGGGTGTTTAGGTTGGATATTAGAAAAAGTTCTTCACCCAGAGGGTGGTTGAGCACTGGAACAGGCTTCCCAGGGAAGTGGTCACCGCACCAAGCTGACAGAGGTCAAGAAGCATTTGAACAATGCTCTCAGGCACATGGTGTGACTCTTGGGGATGGTGTTGTGCAGGACGAGGAGCTGGACTCAATGATCCTTGTGGGTTCCTCCCAACTCAGCATATTCTGTGATCCTGTGATTCTATGATTCTGTGATTAGAATCACAAAGAATTAGGATCCAACAAACAACTGGACAACTCAGTGTAATCAGTTTTTAAAAACACTGTTGTATGAATTGCTAGAGGAGTTGCATACTATTCTCCTTCAATGACTTTTTAAATATTAAGCAGTTAAGCCTTTACTGTATTGGTAGTAGTTGTTACTTATGAAGGATTTCCAGTGCTTTTTCCTTACTCTGGGACCACAGTTTTTCAGTATTGTTTTTTCTGGCTAGAATTGTGTTTCATGGATGTATCAGTTTAAAGCCTGATGCACAATGAACAGATGGGTCATGAAAATATTAGTTCATTCTTTCTTTCAACCCTTTGCAAATGTTTATGGCATATAATATAACAGTGTCATCAGATAAGGATGTTAATAAATGTGAAAGCTATAAATGCAATAACCACACAGACAGAATTACATTAATCTTACTTGAATTTCCATATTTAGAATATATGCATAGAAATAACCTATAAATACACAAAATATAGGTGTCTAATGTAGGTTTCTACCTAAAAGTCATGTTATCTCTTTAGTGTCGGTGGAGATTTGGTATGGGATTCAGTTGTTTAACATATGCACCTAATGTCATTTAAGATAGATATGGAATCCAGGGGGTCTACATGTTGCAAGGTTTATAATAGTCCCATGTATTTCTGGACATAAGGCCTAATTTCATTGTTGCCTCTATGTGGGAAGCTAGTGTCATGTGACATTCCCTTCAGGATCTTGCCTGGTCTTCAGTTGCTGCTCAGAAAAGACATAGATCTCCCATTGGTGTTCAAGCTATGTACAAGGGTAGTAGATCTACTAGAGGACCAAAAGAAGACCTGTGCCCACGTTTGTAGCTGGACATCAGGAGAAATCCCAAGTGGCGCAAGCTGTCTGGTTGATGGCAGCTTCATTGACCCTGTTTGTTTAGACACCTAAACCTATATGCTTTGAATCCAGAGCTGAATTACAGTCCAGAAAGTTTGGATGCCACCAGTCAGTTTTAGAGGGTCTGGCCTGAAAAACAGGCCATGAAATGGATCACTCTGGTGTAACTGACCAGCGAGTCAGGAGTTAGATTAAGGAGCAGTGTAGGTGTCACCTAATATTCTCCATTCATTATGCAGGAAGTCTATGGGATTAACTCAGCTGTAGAAATGTGAATCATAGCTCTCTACATTTGACTAGATGAATACAACTCAGAACAGTTTATATGGCACTATTCATTCCATTCAGGTGACAGTCCTGAAACTTCTATTTATTTCTTCCAGCATGTAATTTCCTATGCAGCCTTGTAAGTTTAAACAATCTCTTGAAAGGTCAGATGTCGACTACTTTGATCCATTTCAACATTTATAAAAGGTGATGTTTAACATGGCTTGCTGATAAAACAAACCCCATCATTTTTATAAGAAATGCTTGCTGTATCAACCTCTGAAACCCTAGCATTTCTGAATAGAGGTGACTTAAAAAGGCCAGTTTTAAACACATATATGTATTCTTCCCTAAATTAAATATAGCTGATAGAATGTATTCTACACACATAACTCAGTACTAAGGAAACAAACATACTTCCAACAACTAAGTGCATTTCTCAAAGCAACTTTATAGACCACCTCTCTTCTATAACAAAAAAAATCTCTGACAATAAGTGCAAAGAAAATAGAAGCTGCAGGGACATTTCTATTAAAGTGGAAAAAGTAATTTGGCAATCCACACTTCAGAACTGGAGAAACCATCATAAAACAAGTTTAGAATGTTACATCCTGTTTTGAGCTGTTGATTTTTATTCTTCAAATACAAAATGAAAATTATGAAATATTAGGTAACAATATAGAATAAAAGATTTTTGCACATTCATAGTTGTATTTTTAAGTTGTAATTCTTACCTCAAGTAACTGTCTCAAATGACACTAAATAAGAAAAATAAAGAAGCAATATTTTATCAGAATGTATTTTTTTATTCCACATTTTAAGTGCCTTTCTATTGTCAGTTACCTTATCTACATAATATTCAAAATGGTGTTTATCCTTCAAGTTTAATTACATATATTTCTGATTTATGTGAGGTGTTAAAGACATTAAAGGATCTCTAATTGCATTAAACCCATTTCTGCCTGCTTATTGACACTGTTCCTCTTTTGGCAGATTCTTAGGCATGGTAGGTTTGTTTATTAGAATGACCATGTCTATGTTGTGTGCTAGTTCTGGGTGTAGGTGCCCAGGTGTTGGTAGCAGAGAGCCTTCAGCAGTGGCCTCTGTGCGGAATGGCTGGGGCTGCCCTGTGCCAGACACAGAGGGTTCCAGCTGGCTCCAACCAACCTGCCTCAGGGCATGGCTGTACCAAGAAACCGCGATGGTGGCACTGCCAGGAAATTGTTTGAGGAGAAAGAAATGTCAGTGAGAAGTTGTTATGGACTGAAAATAACCCCCACATTTCATCTGTTTCTGGGTATATAGTTACAGCCATAATGAACACCTAATGTTTAAAATAAGAATATTGTGTTTGCAAAGGACAGTGAGACAGAGTTATTTCCATGCGCACACACATCATATGAATTCTACAGAAATATGAATATAAAAGAGAATGTAGAGTTTGGAGAAATTTTTTATAACTGCTTGTATGTGCAACTCTATTTCTAGTTCTAGATAAAAATACAAAAAACACAATAAATAAATACTACAGGAATAAATGATGATGAGCCTTTATCATCCAAATAAATGTGATATTCTAGATATTGTCTTGAAGAAAAATGTTTTATTAATGTACCTGATAACAGAAGGTAAAGATTCTACATATCTTTCTAACTTCATGGCAGAGGTTGAAAATGTCATTTTCTACAGAATGTTTTTTACTAAAAGTGTTTTCATTTAAACAGAGGTATCACTAGACATTGGACACCTTTGTAACTTTCTTGCAGTCTTTTGTTGAACCTGCAGCTATATGAATTGTCTCATGTTTCTTGTATGCTACTTCCAGAAGCTGAGTAACCTTTACAGCTGAAGCTGGCAGACACTTTCTGTGACTTTTACAATCAAACAGGATTCACTTTTGCATGTCACATTTTTGTTTGGGGCTTTTAAGTGGGAGGAGTGACAACCAGAAAAAAAGTGAATGTGAGAAAGGTTTAGGAAGGTGTTATTTTTTCCCTGTGTTAATAAGTACTTGGAACAGTCTTTTTTTTTCAAAAAATAAACAAAAATAAGTAAATACTGCCATTATTTTTTGGACAAAAAGCTTTTGGTAAGCATCATGTTACACTGGGATCAGAAATAAGCCTCAAAATATCCTCAAAAAACCCCCTACTTCTACTAATGTTTTATATCTTGAAAGCTATTCTTCACATGTGATCATTATAAAATTGGCACATATTATCAGATAAAAACCCTAGCAATTACTTCTGAAATGTGATTTGGTTGTGGGGGATAAGTAGTATCGCCGTGTGGGTGTCGATGCAGAACTGCTGCTTGTTCCAAGGGGAACCTTAGCAAAGAAACCCCTGGCAGTGCTTCCTGGCACCTCTCAAGTCAGCTCCCTCACCCGTGCGATGGATACACACAGCCACGCTCACGCTGAGCCAGCTAGCTCTGGCGGCACTAGAAGTAAATGAGTCAGAGATGGCCCCCGCCGGAGCACCCGACTTTATTGTTACCTCGATGCTGTCCCGGGTGAGAAGGGGTGTGTTTCCGATCGGTATTCACTCTTAAAGGGGTACAGCAGGGAGGTAGGGTAATACAAGAACCAATGGGGATAAGGAGGGGGCGGAGTGGGGTCTGGACCACATCCTCTGCAGGGATACAAGGGCTCTGGCTGGTGGTCAGTCAGAGACAGTGAATCTCCATAGGGTCACAAGCTCAATGGAGGGGGCCTTTCTCACTGAGGTAAGGGGGAGTCTTACACTTTGGAGCCTGTCCGCCAGCGGGCCCCCTCTGCACCTGGGCTCCTTGGCCCCCCAGCCACAACAGCTGTTGGTTCAGCCGATGCAACAAAGTAGGATTTCTACTCTCACTTTCTCCAAATGTTTCAACCTCTGAGGGGGCACAAAACAACAAAATGAAGGTAGCTCTGAATGATTAAATTTCTGACTGCTTCTGAATCAGAAGCATAAGGGGAAAAAAAGGGAGGTTGTTTCATTCAGATTTGAAATAGAAGTTTAATATGCAATGGTAAATATACTTCTGCAATAATTTTAAACAGTAATTATAAACAATGGAGAGTTTGCCTTTTGTTAATTTCTGGACAAATTCCTGAGCAATTTGGTATGAGAACAATGTAGACCATTCTTTGGGTACATGTTTAACTAAAGGACTTCTTCAGAATCAATGATTCTACCATAGGGCTAAGTATTGTATCATGGCTATTAGTCAATGTGTCAAATTTCAGTGAGTGAGTTGATATCTATAAAAGTGAAGCAAACCAAACAAAAAATACTGCTACACAAGGAACAGACTCCCTCCCTCCAGCATTCATTCACCGTACTAAAAAATGTGTTAACACAAAGCTGCCTATTGCGGCTTACAATTGCCTTACTTTCTACAGGTGGTGTTTGTAGTGATTGCAAAGATTCAACCCTGCAAATAACCACTGTAGAGGAGCTAAATGATTTCAAATAATGATATGTTTATTCTTTGGTAGGAATAGCTTTAAACGTCTAGGAAGAAGAAAAAAAGAAAAAGAAATTATATTGTTAATCTTGCCAAAGAAACATTAAAAACTGTGACAACACAAATGAAAATCCAGTTTAGACTGTTGAAGCAGCATAGCTATAAGTGCTATCAGTACCCAGTCTCTTTTCTTGTTGAAATTGCAAAGTGAATGAATACAACTAAGAAAGAAATGGCTGAGGCACCTGGATGTCAGCACTGAATGTTCAATTATTTCCTCGATTCCTCTGTAGATTTTTAATGTGATGCTGAACAAATTATTTCAATATAACTCTTCACAGGTGATCATTAACTGTGCATTTCTCATTTCTGGTGCTTAAACTGAAAATCACAGTTTCCACAAGCAAAACCACTAAGCATTTGCAATGCACTTTGAATGAGAAGTGTAATTGGAAAATATTGCAGTGTTGGAATGCTGAGGCTCAGAAACAAACAAACAGAAAATTTCAAACAAAAAACCCCATAGTAAATCAGGGGCTAGGCTATCAAGTTTTTCTTCATCACTCCTTTTCAATGTTTTCTCTATAGCATGAATTTTTCTCTGTGTATAATTGTGCTAGGTAACTACCAGGTGCCCACAAAGCCTTTCTATCATTTTTCTTCCTCAACTGGATGTGGGCAGAAAATATGCCAAAAAGCTTGCGGGTCAAGATAAGGACAGAGAGATTGCTTACAAGTTACTGTTGTGGGCAATGCAGACTCAGCTAAGGGAAATTAATTTAACATTTCCTCATCAAGTCAAAGCAGGATAACAAGAAATATGAACAAACCTAAAAATCTACACATTCCCCCTTCCTTGTCTTCCTGAGTTCAGCTTCTGTGGTAAATTGTCAGACTTTCTATAGAGGGGCTTTAAGATGGTGAATAATTTGAAGAATTGGTGGGAGTGGTTGAAAAGAGCATGAGTTGGTCTTTTGGCTTGAGCAAGGTCCTAACAATTGAAGGGTGTCTGCTGTGAAGTGAAGGCTCAAAGAAGAGCACCCACACATCTCTACCAGCCTTTGGCCTTATTCCCCTTTTACCCTGAAAAGCAAGCCTTGTTATAAATATGGTCATTTAAGGAGATAAATGTGCATGGAAAGACTGTCTGACAAAGGTCAGACAGCTTTTACTGCCGCCTTAGTGGATGTAGGAGGACCGAAGAGATCATTCCACCTCTTCAGTCAGCAATAAATTCTGACTGAAAGTAACTGAGACTCTCATTAAGTTCTGTTTGCATATTAACTTTCACACCCCTCAGAATGCAAATGAAGAGAAAAGAGAACATGCTGTACATATATGACTACAATCCCCAAAAGTCCACCTATACCATGGGATTGTTTCACTGCTTTGGGAAGGGACAAAAATTATAGTATAGAAGGGGAGTGTTAGGGCAAAAAGAGAGAGGAGGAAACGCCTCTGATTGTTCAGGATCCGTCAACAGACTTTGTCTCTCCTCCCCTGAAGGGACACTTTTAGGTTAGCTTTGTGCTTCCAACTGCATCAGAGAAGACTTGGGAATCTCTCTGTCTCTCTCTCTCTCTCTCTCTCTGTCTCTCACTATTAGATCTCTGTTACTATAGATTCTGTCATGACAAATATTAACATTCTGTAGTTAGTGCATTTATCACCAGCAATCCTGAACCTGCCTTTCTGTTGATTTCATAAACTCTGCTATTCGTGAATTTGGATCATCTAAGTTCCTATTGAACACCCCAAGACCTGTAGTATGGAACTGGTAAACTGCAGTACTTTTGAATCTGTGATTGTGCAATTTCTTACTGAACTCCACCAGGCTGATAGTGCTGAATTGTCTACAATCAGGAATTAAAGCACCCAGCCCCTCTGATCTCTGAGAACCACCTGGAATGCAGAGAGCTTTATTCTATAACAGTTAATGCAAAAACTTGTCTCCAAAATTCTCTTCCTCTTCCCATCACAGGGGTGTAGGGAATGGGTGTTGCGAGCAGTTTGCCGAAGGTTTTCTCTGCCAGTCTTTTCTCCTCATGCACTTTCTGTGCTCCAGCGTGGGATCCCACCCATGGGACATAGTCCTTCATTAATTTCTCCAGTGTGGGTCTTTCCAGCAGGCTGTAGTTCTCCTCAAATGGCTCCAGTTTGTGTCTTTTCTTATCTTTCACACACTGCTCCAGCATGGGTCACCTGTGGATACACAGTTCCTACCAGAAAACCTCCTCCAGCACTGGCTTCCTTCATGGGCCACAGTTTCGGTCATGAACCTTATCCAGCTGAGCCTCTCCATGAGGTCACAGTTTCTTTAAAGACACATCCAGAAAGACACCATCTGCTACCCCATGATTTGCAGGTGGATCTCTGCTCCCCTGTGGACCTCCATGGGCTGCAGGAGCACAGCTACCTCATCATGACCTTCACCACAGACTGCAGGACAATCTGAAGTCCAGCACCTGAAGCACCTCCTCCCTCTCCCTTTTCACTGAACTTGTGATTGCAGAGTTGTTGCTCTCACATATTCTTATTCTTCTGTCCCAGCTACTGCTGTGCAGCAGTTTTTCCCCCTTCCTAAAAATGTCATCAAAAAGGTGCTATGAATGAGTTTAATTCTGTCTAATAGACATACTCTAAAGACAAATTCCTTGATATTTATGAAGAACTTATCTCTAAGAAGCACCACAGAAAAGCTTATACCCTTTCTTGAATATATATTTGAAGTAATCTTTATATATTAAAAAAATTACTTGTCACATGTAGAAAAAGAGGAAGGAGTGTGGAATTGTTTCTATATGAGGTGATGCAAATAAATACTTTCCCTTTATATATATATACACATAAACAAAATTAACCATTTGTGGCTTAATTTTCCTTTGTTTTCCGTGTATTTGATGCTTATTTAAATACAGGCTGTAACTCTTTTTTAGGAAAGCTCAGCCTTATTCCTTTCATCTGATGAAATTTTACTGCACCAATTCTTATCTGCAAGAAAATTCTCTAAGTTTAGCATTCCTATTAATTTTTTTTCATTTCTTATAAGACCACTGCACTGCACTACATCTCAAATGGAATGTCAAAGCATGTACTTTTTTGCTCCCTTTGTTCATCTAATTAAAACCTCAGTTAAGGCAGGCCAGCAGTCAGTTTAACATTAGTTGCAGTTCAGTAATTTGTGCTTAAATTAAAGCTCCAGTTCTTGCTCTCTTACTCTTGTTGATTGGTGCTTTTCTTCTATGGTGCCTTTCAAACAACAGATTTCTTTATGGATTAAAATTACATACAACATGAAAAATAAAGGGTGATTCAGTCAGTGAATTACTCACACTCTATGCCACTAAGCAAGTGGCAAAACTAAATTATGCTTTTATGTCCAAAGTTGGAAACAGAAAATTGTTATATTGCTCCAAAAGCAGAACTGAAAAGAGTAGAATTACAGATTCAGAGAACCATAGAATAGTTTGGGACGGAAGGGGCCATTAAAGATCATCTAGTTCAAACACCCTGCTATAAGGAGGCACATTTTTGATTTGATCAGGT
The DNA here is from genome assembly GCA_013397725.1 of Rhagologus leucostigma. Lineage (NCBI taxonomy): Eukaryota > Metazoa > Chordata > Aves > Passeriformes > Rhagologus > Rhagologus leucostigma. The sequence goes on from VZTD01005244.1 coordinate 94,471, forward strand.
TGCTCAGAATCCCCTTCAGCTGACTTTGAATGCCCCATCTATCACCACTCCAGGCAAACTGTCCCAGTGTTTCATCACCCTCCCAGTAAAGAATTTCTTCCCTTTATCTTAATCTAACCTTTTTCAGATAAAAACCATGCCCTCTTGTCCTATCACTACACACCCTTGCGACAAGTCCCTCTCTAGCTCCCCTTGAAGTTCTGGAAGAGCACAATGCCGTCTCCCTGAAGTCTTTTCTTTGTGCAAAATAGCCCCAGCTCTCACAACTTATCTTCATAGGAGAGGTGCTCCAGTCCTCTGATCATCTTTGTGACCCTTCTCTAGACTTGCTCCAACAGGTCCCTGTCTTTCTCATGCTGAGGAACCCAAATCTGGACACAGAACTCAAGGCAGGGTCTCACCAGAGCAGAATAGAGGGGCAGAATCACCTCCCTCGACCTGCTGGCCATACTGCTTTGGATGCAAGTGCTCATTCCTGGGTCATGTCCAGCCTCCCATACACCCGAACCCCCAAGTCCTTCTCAGCAGGGCTGCTTTCAATGTGTTCATCTTCCAGCCTTTATTAATACCAAGGGGCATAACTTTGCACTTGGATATGTGAGCCTCAAACCACAGTTGCAGTGATTTCCCACTCCTTTCTACTTCATGTTATGAAATATATATCAGTAGCATTTGAAAGTCCATTCCCTGTATTGATTCTTAACACTCAGCAGTCCAAAACCTGTTGGAGGGCTTATGTGTCCCCACTTCTATAAACTTAATTCCATAGGATGAAAAGGGTATATACCCTACATCAAGCTTGTGACTTTAGACTGCCTTATCTGGATAATTTTAAGTCATCCACCATGTCATTGGACTGCTGGCTCTTTTTGAATGCACATGGCAGGCAAGTGAGGAAATAATTGCTGTCCGTAGTACTTGTCCATTGCCAACCAATTTCTAAACTTTACCACTTTGTTGTAATGGTGGGAATGAAAGTGTGGCTCAGCTGCAGAATCCAGTTTTTAGTGTTTCCTTGCTATCTGGTTCAGGCCTGACCAATACATTTCTGTGTAGTATTTTTTGAGTATGTAGATCTATCTTTTAGAAGCTCTTGCTGCTTAGATGGACAGAAAGTAAGAGGGGAGGGGAAGTTTTTTGTGAGATTTCTTTTTTTCCCCTAGGAGATCATTAATAAATGCATTTTGGGACACGATAAAACAGCCAAGGAAAAATAGAACATGTCAACAGAAAAAAATAATCTGAAGTCCAAGTACTGACTGAAGTCAATATTCACGTTAGAGCAAAGGTGTTCCATTTAACAGTGTTTGATTGGAATTATCTCCCTAAACTTGCTTGCTAAAATTATAGAATAGCTATATAGATTTAAAATACTTGCTGAAATGTCAGCATATAAAAAAAATGGATTCATATGTGGTAAGTTCTTCATGCTATTGTGGCAAACTTTGTTTTCATATACACTGTTTTATTTCTCATGTTCATGACATGCATATCACATTTATTTTTAGATTCTTCTCCTTTTAAATATGCTGGGGACCTGAATTGATACTAAGATGTGCATTTTAAATAAAAAATTCCTCGAACACTGAAATTAGAGTGTGAAATATTAGTTTATCCCTGAAGTAAAACCTCCAGAATATAAAAACTGTCATACTTAATTGAGAAAGTGATCCATCTAGTATAGTATCCAGTCAGTGACTTTAGTAGTAATAATTGTAATATGAATTTATACATTACTTTGCAACAGGAAAATTTTCTTATAACTCTATTAGATGGATTTATATCATGGGCATATTTAAAGCAAAATAATAATATTTATAGTCTTTGTTAAATTCTTAGGAGTCTAGATGTACCACACCAACAATGCTGGTTGCCGCCTGATGGGATGGAGAAATACTGCCCCAATACAACCGTAGAGAGGAAGGACCCATGCCAAAGGGAATGCACCTACAGGCACCCCACTCCACTCCTCCCAGTATATGATTCAAGGTCCTGGTAAGGTGTGATCACATCCCCAAATCCTGCAACCTTGAGGATGACTGACACTGTCAATCTTCAGGTGCAAAGTCAGAGTAGAAGGGTGATTTCAGCACTGGAGCAAAGATGTACATATTTAGAATTGTTGATGGGAGAGGCTCTATAATTTTTATCTGTATTGCTACAAAATATTTTCTAGATTCACTACATAATTTGGATGGCTAGCACATTAATTGGACTAATATTTGAGTCTTATGGTTTGTTCATTTTGGTGGTAATGAGATTTTGAGAGTATCAGCTATTTATTTTTGTGACATTCAGATTTTTAATCCCACTAAGTGGACGTCCTTCTCATGGTGAGAATAGAAACAATTTTTTAAACTTTTTCCTTCATTCTTATATGTTTTTGTAGAAGCAGTCTTTATGTATTTGCAACTAATTTATTCACTGCCTGACCTTCCTATTTAATAATTATATAATTTCTTTTTCTTGCAGTTGCATTAAACTGAGAAGAATGGCCTATTTAATACTGGACTACATCAGGGACAGATTAGAATGAAATCTCAGAGGACATTTCATTCTTTCTGCCTGTGCCATGTAAAATAATATGAAAAGCTGTAAAATTATGCAATTTTTCTTTTCACTTGAATCATGGCTCTTATCATCCAAGGATTTTTGCTCTGAACCAACTGTACCACCAGACAGAGGGAATGCTTTCGGTTCACTCACCATTGGTTCCTTCAGGACATTGGCAAGGGAATCACTGCAGTAAAGAAACAGCTTTTCTAGCATATCATACCTCACATTTAAAGCACTGATTCAGCAAGAAGCACAGAGGGACACATCCCATCACCTCAATTTAACTCTGTGGCTATTAAAAATGTTATGCTTAGTCATAACATAAAGAAACTGTGGATTGCATTTTCCACGTTCCCACAGGGTGTCTGAAATCTAATATTCTTTCTTGGGTTGTGGTACTGTTCCTGGATGCGATTAGGCTAGGATCACCTAACCTATTGCTTTCTGCTACCACAGCACTTGCTCTTTACAAGCTCTATGTAAGCTCTGCTAGGGGCTACACAGAATTTAGGACTTCTTTCTAATCACAGACCTCATGGCATCCACCACAGACTGTTGATGACAGATCATTCACAAGCTAATGCCTTCAGCTGCATACAAGCTAATGTAAAGGAAAAGAGTGGAATGGATGCAGGAGTTCAAGCAGTACTAATATGTTGTCATGTGACTTATGAGGACACTATCCCACATATTTACATGTAGTAAGGCCAGATAAAAGAAAAATTTCAAAATCTCCTGTGACTTTGTTATTTTTACATGTAGTTAATTCTGCTTCATTTTCTCACTACCTGATAGGTACAAAACCAGTTCAGCTTGAATGTTACACTTAATTATCCTAAACACTTCATAAAAATACAGTGCCTGTTCTCCTGGAGTTTCTGGGGTGATGAATGTACTTTGCTGGCCCTTTGAAACTGCTATAGAAAATTCTGTTTAAGCACAGTCTTTCCCATTTATCTTTGTCTGGAAATCTTCCTCTTGCTTATGGTCAGTGCTGCAGACCATATTACTCAGTTCTCCTGCTCTTCTCGTTTGGGGGAGAAATAAATTATGCTCTTCCCCTGAATCAAGGGAATCATCAGCAAAGGTTACCTCATTATATTTTTGTTTCTGATATATGAACAGAGGGAAAAACAGTATTCAAGATACACAAGCAGCAGATTATTAGAAGAATCTAATCAGTTATTCCCTATATACAAAATTTTCATTATATACATTTATATACATATATACATTTTGCAAAATCACAGAGTATATACCTGTGTCATACTAGCTCTGCTTTTGATTGCTAGCGATTCGCTATGTTTTTTCTCTACAGTATAATTATTATAGGATTTCACAGAATTACAGAGCTCTTGAGACTGGAAGGTACCTCTGGAGATCACCTTTTCTAATGCCCCAGAAGAAAATAGAGCCTAAGTCCAGTAGGCTGATCAGCATCTTCTCCAACCAGGTTTTGAATATCTCCAAGGATGGAGAATAAGCAGCCTTCTTGGGAAACCTGTGTCAGTGTTTGGTCACCATCACAGTAAAAATGTTTTCTGAAGCTAAAAGTAATTTATGGTGTTTTAGTTTATGCCCATTGCCTCTCGTCCTTTCACAGGGAAGCATTGAGAAAACAGCAGCAGCACTGGCTCTGGGTAGGTAACAGATATCTTTCAAATTTGGTTTGGACAAACAGCTGCTGAAACATTTGGATAATCCAGCAACTGTTTTCCCACTGAGACTATTAGCAGAGTAATAATTTATATGAAAAATTAGAGAGGAAAATAATGTATTTTCAAAGATTTTAATTGAATTACACTCCCCACTCTAAACACAACACTTTTGCTTTTTCTCCAGTGAGCCAAGAGGAGGGAAATAGATAGCAAACAATGGTATAGATAGCATATAGATATAGATACAGACATAGATATAGATGATATAGATAGCTGCTTATATGTGCTAAAAGGTCAAACAATCTTACAGCATTATGATATCTTGCAAAGATAAAAAATAAAGCATATGATCTGTGCAGTGACGTATGATCACAATGAAATTCATTAGTCTCTGAGGTACATCAGTATTTTAACAGGGATCTATCTCAATGAGCTGGAGAGTTATATAGTAAAACCTTTCATGCTGAATAGCTCACAGAATTGCTACAGTGATTTTGTTTCTTGTAACCTTTTTTTCTTCTTTTTTTCATATATCTACTGGTATATTAGATATTAGGATTGTAATTGGTCTTTATTAAATACATTATTGCTTCTTTATGAAAAAAAGCAAAGTGATACTAGGTGTGATAGTCTAGATATTTTTTGTCCAAACAAAAAACCTTTATTTACACTTAAACGAGACTTGACTTTGAGGTAGTGAGGTAATGTCAACTGTATAATTCCATATCCACTTCACTGACAGGGCTGTATGGTCTTTTGTTAAAATTCTATAGTACCTGGTATCTATTTGTGAGCTCTTAAAAAAAAAAAGGTGCATTTATGAATGTGCTTGTGGGTTTGGACACAAGAGAAGAGTATTGGGAGTGATGATCTGTAGAGAAGTTGCTCAGTTAGTCCATTACACACTATTTACCTCTCATTTTTTAAGGCGATGAACACCATCATCCTGTAGCCTCCTTCATCCTGACATCAAAGAAATTTTGGATTGTTGTGTTCATTACATGGTTGCCTCCAGCTGGTGAAAGTCACTGGAGAAGACTTGCATACTCTATGCAAGTACAGGTCCTTTGAGAAAACTTGGCTGCCAAGTGCTTCAAAGAAATCCAGTCTGGTCCAGAGAAGATATTGGTAATTTTGACAGTTCAATTTTTCACTTAAGATCCTAGCACTGAAGAATGGCTTTGGAAGTCATGGTTGTAGTTTAATTAATTTGAAAAAAAATAATAGTCAACAAAAAGAGCACTGAAAATTAAAAAAGCCAGTTCCAAGCTTTCTTTCATTTTATGAAGAGGTAAGTGCCATTGCAGACATGTAATGGAGTCAGGATTCAGGTCCATGAAATGATAGGCACAATTTATCTACAACAGTAGGGATCCTTCCAATATCTTTAATACACAGGGCAACAAATGAACCACACCCAAGTGTCTAGTATACTTACACAGAGGCAAAAGTCTAAATTAAAAGAAATGTTTAATCATTCTGATAGAGAGTTGGGATTTCTCTTCCTTAACACGAACTGTTTATAACTGAAGTGAATGAAAAATATCCAGTTATTAAAAATGTGCTCTTTGCTGCTTCTGTTTATGGTCTAATAATTCCAACACTGTAATAAGTGAATGAACAGAAAGACAATATTTGTCACTGATATTTTTCACCATTAACTTTATGGTAAAAAGACTTAATGAACAAGTAACAATGCCTCATTAAGTATATCTGATTGGGCAGAGTCTTCCAGTATCCACAGTTTTGGGATATTGTTTAGAATGCAACACAAGCAGAAAGGAAGCATTTACCTGTAGTAAAATTAGATGATTTTCTACTGCTCTCCTCCACATGTCCTGCTGTTAAACACAGGTGCAAAGCTTTTGTCATTATTTTAGATGTGGTAAGAGGCATATCCATCTGAGCATCCCAGGATGTAAGTGGATCATTATTGTGCTTGATATTGACATTGAAGAGTGACCTTGGTACCCTCATTATTTTGTGTGTGTATAATTCCAGTTGGTTTAAGTCTATAAATTGCTTTCTAAGGTGTGCTGTAATTTGACTCTGTGAAAAGTGAACAAACAAGTAAAACCAAGATGGGAAGCAAGCCTGGAAAACATATTTTTACCTTAAAGTTGTTTAGAAATGTGGATAACTTGAAAAGATGCATGGCCTTATTCATAATACACCCTTGGAAGAGTTGGCTTCTAGCTCTGCTAGGCTTTCATTGCTTAAGGATGCAGTCACCTTTTACCTGAGATTATCCTATTGACATCACAAAGCATCTTAATGATTTGTGTTTTGGACTACTCTTTGACACCCAGTAAGGTTCATAAGTCTTAGTATAAACATCTTAGAAGTGGTTCTTTCTGTACTTTTCCCTTGCTACTCCATTATTTTTTTTCAGATCTTCCATCTTGAAAACTTTTTCAACGGGAGGCAACTTACTGTAATTACAGATTCTATGAATTACACTTAGGGAGTAGAGAGGGCATGATGTTATAAAAAAGGGTCTTCAACTGCAGTAAACTGGAGATCTATACTTTCTTACTGCCCTTTTTATAAGAGCTCAGCTGCAGAATTACTTTTTCCTTTAATGCACCTGAATCTTTCCATTGCTTACTCTGCTTTAGACTTCATGGAAACAAATCACTTTAGATACGTGCCTCAGTTCAGTACAGTTTCTCCCACTTTACTGAGCCTTTATTGAAATGGTCTATAATATTAAAAATGGACTAAGCTTAAATATTGTTCCATGGGTGTAGGTGACAGCCCCGGGAGAAGTTGGTCAAGGTCATCAGGACCCAAAATCTCACACAGACACTTGGCAACATCTATGTTTATTTCATCATGTGTGTTTATTTCCAATCAATAGAATAATTTCATCATCTCTGAGCAGAAAAGGACTTCGGAGTCTTAGTTGTAAGTCCCATGGACATGATCCAGCAGTCAGCCCAAGAGGCCAAAGGCTGGTGGCATCCTGGCTTGTATCAGCAATAGTGTGGCCAGCAGGACCAGGGGAGCAATCATTGCTCTGAACTCGGCACTGGTGAGGCCATACCTCAAGCTCTGTGTTCAGTTTTGGGACCCTCACTACAGGAAAGACACTGAGGTGCTAGACCATGTCCAGATAAGGGCAATGAAGCTGGTGAACCTTTTAAGTTACAAATTGGATAATGGGAATATGAGTGATCATGCTCAATCTGAAAGGGAGATTGGGAGCAATTCCTGGGATAATGACCCAACTGGGTCTAGCATGTAGTTAAATGAAAGATTACACAAGAGTTCAGCAAGTGGAAGTTTAGAAATACTGCCCTAGCATCTTTTGCATGTAGTAGATAGATAGATAGATAGATACATACATACACACATACATACATACATATCTACCTAAAGAGGATTTCATACCTGATTCATATATGCTCTGTTCCATCCTCTGAAAAACTGTATTTGACAGTAACCATAGCAGCAAAACTGATTAGGCATACTTGAATGAGCAAATGATGTAATAGAATTTTTATTTAGAGTTTCAATAAAGGAAACTTAATACTGTAAACAAGTATATTCTGTTCTATTCTAAAATGTTTTGGTGGATGAAACGGCTGAAATAGTCACATTTATAACAAAAGCAAAACATTAGTTTTTTTTTACACTATTATGAAATTAGAGTCAACATTGTGTAAGCTGAACTTGTGAAAGTAACCTTCAGAAGTGGTCATAAATTTTTTTTTTTTTTCAGATCTGCCTTATGGCCTGTGTCTTTGATATCTTTCCAAGTACTTTCTGCTTCTGCTGAGTTGTCTCAGAGCATGTGTTATTTCAAGACAGATGGAAAGCAGTTATTATGTTGCTATTGTTGCTTGATGCACTGCTGTAAACCACTCAAGATGAAGGAATAGCGTACCCTGGGAATCTATCGATGAAGAATTTCTGAAATCCCTTTTTGCTTACCTGAAACAAAGTGTTATCTTTACACTGCTAAGACTTTGCATACTGTCCTCCATAAGGAAGCTATTTAGTGGCTATTGCAGTGCAGGAGACATCTTTAGAGTGAATTAAACACATGGAAATTTATCTTGTACTTTTGCCCTCTAAGGACTTATAAAGCAGATAGGATAATTTCTTTCTCTGTATGACTTTTACAGAAGTGCATACACATTCCTGGAAGCAGGAACTGAAACATACTCTTATTCACATCTAAAATTAGCCTTGCTAGGTTTAGAATATAATTTTCACATCTTTCTTCCTGGTTTTCTGTGAGTTTTCATCGTACTTAATCAAATGATCCTTGTATGTCTGTATTCCAACTTGGTTTCAACTTTACTTCTTCAACTTTACTACTTCTATTAGGTATGAACTCAAAGCTGAGAGGAGAAGTAAGCATCAGTATCTCAGTTCCTGAACTATTTAATTCACCTAACATGACAGGTTCAGGGAGTGTTTAGAACAGCAAAGAAAGGCAGTCATCCATATTCAAGTATATGAGTTAGGTAGGTTGAGTTGTAAGACGGGATTTTCAGACGCTCCTTATTTAAAGAAGCACCAGAATTCCTGCTCTCTATTTCAACTAACTAGACACAATCCAGCAGAGAGAAAACAAAGACACTGTTTCATTTAACCTAAAAGAGTAAGTTATTCTTGGTGGCAGGACATACTGAAATTATACCTCTGACATAGGTGAACCTCACTCTCTCTGACTGAATTTCAGCCAAACTTTGGTCTGCAATCTTGCTTGTAAGTATATCCTTGGGCAGGCCAATCTAATTCTTCCTAATTTAGTCTGATTTAACTAACCTAAGACACTTTGTCTCAATTTAATTGCCCACACATAGGCACGCCATACTATTTGGATGTTAAATTATTCCTCACAGCACTCACTTACTGCTTCAGAAAAAAAAAAACAAACAAGTTTCTAAACCATGAAGTATTCTCTACTTGTTTAGGAAGTTTCTAAACCATGATTTCTGGAAGCTGGAAGTCTGTGTGGTTTCACAGTATGCGCTGACATGCTGTTCTTTATTAGTTGTGAGGGTCTTAACATCGTATCAGTCTTCCCTGGGCACCTCAGGAATTACTATGCTTGAAAATTTTGCATGCTTAGAAGGTGTGACATGTCACCATTACAGAAAAAAAAAGCATCTCAGAAATGCAACAATTTCAGAAAAATGTTACATCTGTTCTAGGAAAGGCTATCCACTAATTAATTAAACAGAACTTCAAAAGAGCTTTTGTAGTAATTTCACAGTTTTCCTAGTTATTACTGAAACAAAGAAGATTTGTCATATATATTTTAAAAAATCTTAAATAAAATTAATACTACGAACTAATTTTTGATCTAATGAAGCTGAAACAGATATAGGTCTAAAATAAGAAATAGTTTATGCTTTCTCTTTTTAAATTAATCTATTATTAAGAAATGGTCTTCATGAAATTTGTTTAAGAGAAGAGCTTTGAAATGCATGACAACAAAAGGAGAAATAATTGAAGTTATCAATTACTATATAATCAGTATACTTTCATGTGTATAATCCACTACTTGATGAATACATTCTATTTTAAAAGAAAAAATATTTGAAAATACATTCTCATATAATGAATAACCTCAGATGACTCAAGCAAAATCAGAGCTAATGGCAGAAAAGGATCAAAAGCAGAAATGTCAGTAGTAGAAATAAAATTGTTTAAGAAAATGCACTGATATTTCATTTATATGCATGTCAAGCATGTGTAGGTTTAACTGTTGCTGAATTATGAAGATGAGGAATCATTAGGGTTTATGTTCATGCAATCACACCAAAAATTTACTGTACTGAACAACTGTACCTGTTTAATCTTAGAATGTGGAGTTATGAGCTTTGGAGACAGTCATAAAAATATTTAAAAACAGAAATTGAACTGTAGCTAAATTATGCCATGCTTTAACACATTTATTGACTGACACCAACATTTTACCTAGCACTGATTAATCCTGCTTCCACACATGGTTTGAAGAGGTCCTCAAACTCTTCAAACCAGTATATGAAGTCATCTCTTGACTGTCCAAGTAAAATTGATAATTCAGGACTTTCTCCACTTATGAAAATTAGAAGTCTTATTATGTTAGAGAGGTGCAAGCCACACTTTAACCCACTGCAGAGACACCAGTCTTTCCGCCCTGCAGCACAGAAGTTTTGCTACCAGAAACAAAAGAAATTTATAGGGAACTTTAAAGCAAAAAATAAAATATTACTAAAATGGGTTTGGATTCATGATAAAATAAAGATATTAAATTTTTCATAGGAAATATGCTCAAACCACACACTTTTAATCTATCCATCAATGTTCTCAGAGGAAAATCCTTAACAAGTATTTAGAAATGCAATAAAAATAGTTATAAGAAAGATAGCAAACATTTTATTTTAAAAAATTAATTGATTAAAACAATTTTCTCAAAAATTAATGCACAAAAACTAGTCAAAAACCAACTTAAAATAGACTGTTGCAGTGTAACTCTGTTAGGCAGTTAAAACCAAGGCAGGTTCTCCCTCAGTGGCTCCCAGTACCATTAGTGAAGGAATTGGAAGAGCAAAAGTGGGAAAACTCATGGATTGAGATATAGACAGTTTAATAGGTAAAGCAAAATCTGAACTCTGAAGCAAATAAAAATAAGGAATTCATTCACTATTTCCCAGCCACAGGCAGGTGTTCAGGTATCTCCAAAAACAGAGTTCCATACCAAAGTCACTTGTGAAGACGAACACCTAGTTAAAACTGAAGGCATCATTCTGCCCTTCTTCTTGCCCCAGCTTTTATTGCTGAACATGATTCCATATGGTGTGGAATATCCTCTTTGTCAGTTAGGGTCAATGGCCCTGGCTGTGTCCCCTCCCAGCTTCTTGTGAACTGCCACTCTCCTCACTGGTGGGGTGGTGTGAGGAGCAGAAAAGGCCCTGACTGTCTAAGCACTGCTCAGCAACAGCTGAAACATTTTTCTGTTATCAACATTGTTTTCAGTAAATATTGTTTCTAATGGCTACAAATCACTATATTTTTATTATATATATTCAATAAATTATATACATATATGTAATAAAATAATGATATGTTTAGATTAACCTCTGATAATGAACCCCTATGCGTGTTCCCCAAAATGTGTTAGCAAATTTGGCCCATATCAAATTTCTTAAATGATCTCTGAAAGAAAAGATGAGGTGATGCATATCTTGGTGTCTATCATGAAGTCTATGGGAACGTGTGCCGCTAGGATCTCTGGAGAAAGTAATAGAGTCTGCCTTGTGAACATGTAGTTTTTCATAAGTAGCCAAAAAAAGAGTTATATTTATTGTTCTCAAATGACTATAAAATAAAGAAGTATCAAAACTAATTGATTTCCTTGGAAGAATTTGTAGAATAGCTCTTACTAGCAATTTTTTTAATATTTATGATACTATTTGATGCTTTTATTAGAATAAAATTTCAGAAAATCTCTGAAATTGAGAATATGTATGTGCAAATTGTTCTTTGGGGTACAATTCCTCTAAGACGATGTAAATGAATAATATCTTAATATTCTTAAAATCTATGATAATTTTAAAATACAAAAATATTATCTGTGCATAAAAACTGTCAAACTGGAATTATTAATTATTACAGTGAAGATGAGAAAGTTCTTTAATCTCAGTTTAAAGTCTTTCTATCCTTATTTTTCATAAGGAAATAGAAACTAAATCAGGCATTCATCAACTTGGATAAAGCATTATGCCAGCATTGACAAAGTGTCAGTCTACTGGAGAAGAGGGAAAAATCTACTTTCCCTTAATTTTAGGTGTTGCTTTTAACAAATCCATATGTAGTATTAAAGTCAAAGTCCATATAATAAAGAGATAAGAAAGCCATATACGATTTGTCATGTGTGGTAGATTTGCAAATATTTTCTTATGGTTTTGAGAATTATGAATGACTGTAATAGCTTGTGAATAAAAGACAGATATCTTAACATGCATAAGGGATACAAAAAAGAGATGCACAATATAGTTTTTCCTCATAAAACCCACCAATTTCACAAAACAAGAAACCAAAACAACATCTATATCTACAACAAAGTAAACATACAGAAAATTTCAACTCCTTATCCTATTAAACTTTAATTTTCCTGTACTTTCCTGGGCAAATCTCTTGAATACAATCACAAGATGCTAATTTTTGCATCAGAATATTTTCTTGCTTCTGCTCTTTTGCTTTTGTAGCGAATCTGGAAAGATAGGTCATTCTGGGTTGTGACACTGGTAACCATGTGTATGAATTAAATATCTCCTATCTCTGGTTCAGCATTAGAACAGCATAAAGCAGGCTGAAAGCTGACAACATAGACGTGAGTAACAGCTCTTTTTCCTCAGAGAATCTTTCAGGAATGGTGGAAAGCAACTACTTCCTGCAAATCCCAGCAAAAGGGTTGAATCAGGCCAAAAGTTACCTTTGGAAATTTGAAAGTGAGTTTCAATCTGGTTCTTCTTCTTCCATGTTGAGGAAGAACTAAGGATATCACAGATAAAGTTTGTTGGTGAGTTTGGGGGTTTAGTGGGGGATTGGGTTCTTTTGGGGGTGTGTGTATCTAGGATATAATGGGTCTCATAACTGTATGGTTAGAATTAATGTGTAAAGTAATTTTTTCATCGTGTCCTATGATTTTATCATAAGTATAGCTATAAAGAAATCTTGAATACCTGAATAGTCAAAAAAGTGATGTCTGCCACTTTTCACACACATCATAAGTATGGCAACGAGTGCAAGAACCTCTTAAGCAAGAGATTACAATGTGACTTTTAAGGTCAGAAATCGTGTGACCTTAGAGTTACAGGGACATCCGCTCGCCTCACATAAGGCAAGTGGTTCTTATCTAAATAAAATTCTAGCACTATATCCTCTTGAGCATTAGTGCATGCTATATACTTTAGAATATAAAATGAAATTGTAGAAATCTCATCTTTTTCATCCTCACATCTTTAACAGAAATACGTAAATAAGTTTGTTGTACTAATAGTGAACAAGCTAACTGTCCTTAAACCGAACACAAAATTTTAGTGAAAAGAATTTTTTCACCAATTCTTGATACAAAAAAAAGAAAGTATTTTAAAGCTAACTTAGAAATTCTAAAAATATATTTCATTTGGGGGAAAATAGGAGTGCTTACCTGAAAACTCTAGACATTTTTCGTGTAATTTACCTATTCACAACAGTCCAGACAGGAAGATTTTGTATTCATTTATTAACATTTATAATTTTGAACTACCAAACAGTAGACTTCTAAATTAGCTGAAATTAGATTACTAAATGATCTCAAAAGGCAAAATAAAACTATATCAGAAAGAGATGGCAAAAAGTTTTCTCTGCTGAGGATTTTTTATGATGGCACATAGTTTGGTATGATATATGTCCTGAGTAAGTCTCTAGTAAGACATTTACCCCTTATTCTCTGGCTCACCAATGAGTAGCAGCTCCATCTCTCTGGCCTGCCCGCAGGCCATGAACAACTCTGCAGCTCACTGGCCAAACTTGGGAATTAGGCATCTGCACGCACCCTTCTATCATGACAGATATCCCTTGGCCAGAGACAGCCCAGAGACAGCTTCTGCCATGGCCTCAGCTTCCAGATCCTAATGCTCATCCATCCCCACATTACCGATATCTGATTAGTCTAATGGTATCCCGCTTGTGATATCAACATTCATTCTTGTGGTTTAATACCAAATTGGCTGTGGAGGGGGTAAATGGACTTGAGCACCAATGCACATTTCCTTACAGATATATTTGATGTTGACAAGTGATATACAACCTCCTTTTCCCATAGGGAAAAAAATGCAGTCCTGGAGAAAGGTCATGTTGGCCAGCACAGGAGTCCTGTTTGTTCTGTGTGTGATACTGGTCTCTTTCAGATCCTCCCTGAGTTACATTAGATACTGTCAATTACAAAGTTGGGTAGAGAATATCTATATCTGATCAGCCCATTCAGATTTTTGAAGCACCTGAGCAGGCTGTCACCACTGCACGTTCTCTCAGTTAGTTCTTCTTGAAGATTCTCTGCATCTCTCACAGAGACTGGTGTGTCTCTTGCTCTTAGATTACAATCTCACTCCTGTCTCATCCCTTATGATTGAATTTCAGCCACTCCTAGCCTATGCCATTTGCCACAGGACCCCATGAAATACAGGAAGAGGCTGAGAAAACTGGGTTTGTTCTGCCTGAAAAAGAAAATTCTACAGGGGACTTACTGCTGTCTACACTGCCAAATGAAAGAACATGGAGAAAATGGAGCCAAAACTCCTCCCTGGTGTGGAGGGCAGGGAGTGGAGGAAAGAATGAGAGAGTTGGATTTTGTACGTAACAAACAGAAAGTGAAAAAGACAGAACAACACTTGTGAAAGGTAAAGAGAAAAAATGAAGAAAATAAAATTTAAGAAGCAATCCAAAAATCATAGTATTTTTTGCACCTTGTGTTTGCAAATCCAGTCTCTAAGGGCTGCTTGCATTTTCTTTTAGAGGAGTGAAGTTACATGTTTATAATAGTTGACCTGCAGTGGAGTGCAGTGTTTTCACTTTTAAGATGGTTTGTCTCTGTTATGATTGTCAACTCATGCATTAACTGAAACTTATGCTTTTGAAAGAAGTGACAAAATTCTCCACAAGTGCCAAGAACTGACGTGGTTATCTGCAAATAAAGATGAAGACTTATAAAGACAAAGATTTAAGGATCTGGCTCAGTTTTTGTGTGATCATAGTCTCAAGCAACAAGTGTAATGTGTTGGGTCATTTAAAGTAAACAAAAGTGGCATATTTAATGTTTTAAAAATTATAACACTTTAAAAATTGTAACAAATCAATTTAAGAAATTAAATGAGTGCAAAAACCTATTGATACAGAAACTAAACTGAGTTTTGCATTGAAAAACAGGAAAAGAGGTAACGATCTGTCTCACTCTCTTACCACCTCAAATAAATAAATTGTTGGATTAAAGTTTTGATTAAACCTAATTACAAGGAGTAAAAAACCAATGGTATAAAATTATATTTTAATTTAATTTACTTTAATTTAATTTAATTTAATTTAAATGAAGATTCTGGATGAAACTCTGTATCTAAAGAGTGATATGAATCAGACTCCTACTAGATGTTATATTTTTCTCACCGGGAAAACACAGAATGGGTGTATTGGAAATAATAATGTGTTTTGGAAAGGCTCAAAGAATTCAGTGAAAAAAGTAGAAATATGAAAAAGGTATTGAAAATGCTGCAGCCTTTAAGGGAGTTGTTCTATGTTTCTTTTTTGTTTGTTTCTCATTGAAATTCAACTTTCTGTATTAATCAGTGGTTTTGAATGCAGGATGTTCAGGTATAATAGGATGTTATTTAGAACTGATATTCATAACATACTTTGAGTTTCACGGGGACTAATGGTGTCTTTCTCAGGTGGTATGCAAGATTTGTCTCAGAGAAATGTGTTTGGATCTGTGGGACTAAATATGAACTTCAGTTGTCCCTCACATGAAGTTACCATGAGCCCTCTCTACAAATTTCATGTGTGTGCATATGGGTAGTATAAGACCTAAGTAGGTGTTAATACATGGCTAAAAACAATACTTCAGAATAATCTGGAGACTAGGAGGATGATGTGAACTTCAAGTCTTGCTAAATTGCATGGTCACTCCTGAGCACAAATTTCTGCATCTGTATAGGTGTTTGCAGACTGCATGCCAACATTGTATTTTGTTTCTTCTTGTCAGATTCTTTTCAGGTTTTGAAAGATTTATGTTTAATTTCTTTGTAGCAAGTCACAGGAGTAGCCTTATTAACAGTTCTTGGTGGGTGTTTTATCTCCAGACTTTTATGAATCTTCTGCAGACTGAGAACAAACAGCAAAAGAATACAGACTATCTTGTCCTTTTCCAGAGAGATACATGCTGTGAGGAAGTTATTGATAGAGAACAAAATAATTATTACAATATTTGTGAGGACTTATTGTAAGAAATAATGTTTTAAATTAAATATCTACTGTCTGCATGGTACTTTCCTCTTTTGAGGGATACCTGCCTTATACAGACCTGTGAATGGCCCACTAAATTTTGAAAATTTTTGTGCAAAAAGGTGTTATGAACGTAAAGAGTGTGATAGTTTTTAAGAACAGACAAATTAAAGATCTCCATAGTTATTAATTAGCTGTAATAGGAAGTGCCTAAATTACTGGCTGGAGGAAAATGAAAAGGAATAGGCAATGAAGGATGGTTTTTAAGCCTCGTTGTTAACTACTGGCAGAAAGAGGAGAGATAACTTTCAGTGAAGTTAGATTTGATTTTGTTCCATGCTTAAAATCAGTGGTCATGTGCTCTGTTTAGTCATAGGCAATTACCTGAAGAAAGTTTCTGTGCAAGTCTACTGCTGAGAGCAATGGTTTTCACTGCTCCAGCTGCTGTTAGGAATGTGTTAAGGGTCTCACACACATCGCTTCTCTCCATATTGGTCTCAAAGTCAAGATTTACTATGAAAAGGCTGGAAGTAGCGTCTGATCTTTAGGGCAAAATTGTAGAGTAGCATTTGTCTCCACTTTACCTTTTACACTTTTATTAGTTTAGCTTACTAGGGCAAAGGACTGAAAACTTGTCAAAAGATAAAGACTTATTTTTCCTTTTGTTCTTTTTCTTTTTTCTTTACATTAGGAATTCTCTAGCTGTATCAGCATTGGCCTTTCAGCATCTAAGAATATTTTTCTTGTCAACACATTAATCAGAAGTTATTCATATAAATTAAGCATTTTTCATTGTGTTTGGTATAAATCTCAGTGTGACTCTATCTCTTTAAAAAAGAATTTTCATTTCAATGCCTGTACAGTAGAATACTATAAAGGAAGGAGAAAGAGATAACTTTGTTGTATCTTGTATATGGATACTTTCTTAAATATAATTGAATGTGCAAGCTAATTAAATAATTATTTTCACAATCATTTTAAATTCTGCTATAATTACAGATCTATACTTTGTTCAAAGACCTGTGAATGTCTTTGTTTGAAAGTCTGTATGTAGTTTCCTAAAATTAGCAAATACACCACTTCTTACTGCTTCCCATTGATTGAACAATATCTTGCCAGAGGTTTGAGACTACGATCCTAATTACAAGAGAAGATCAGAGAACCATCAGGTGGGATTAATTTGCATAACTCAACTGAGCTCTGTGGACCTGCACTGATTTATGTTGACCAAGGATATGGTTTCACATTTGCAATTCTATGTCTAATATTAATTTCTATTTAACAAGAATTAGTCTTTTCTGAAAACAAAATGATAGATTCTGATTTCACTGTGTATTGGGTTTTCATGGCCAGGTTTTGCTAGTGGGGCAGGTTGCAGGGGTTTGTCAGAGTGGCTTCTGTAAAAGGCTGCCAGAAGCTTTTGCCATGTCTGATGGCAAATGCCAGCTGCTTTAAGACAGACCCAAAGGTTGCCAAGGCCAAGCCCATCAAAGATGGTAGTAATGCCTCTGTGATAACATATTTAAGAAGGAAAATAAAAATAAATTATGGCATAGAAGTGATAGAGGCCAGAGAAGAGAAGAGTGAGAATATGTGAGAGCATACAGACAGCAAGGTCAGGGAGAAAGGAAGGGAAAGAGGCGCTCCAGCTGCTGGAGCTGAGATTCCCTGCAGCCTGTGATGAAGATCATGATGAGGCAGCTGTCCCCATGCAGCCCATGGAGGACCATGGTGGATGACTGAAAAAAGGGTTGTGATCCTGTGGGAAGCCAACAATTTAGCGGGTTCCTGTCAGGACTTGGAGACCTCTGTAAAAAGAAGCCCACACTGGAGAAGGTGTCCTGGTAGGACTTGTGACCCCATGGGGGACCAATGCTGGAACAGTTCATGAAGAGCTGTAGCCTGTGGGAAGGACTCACACTGGAGAAGTTCGTGGAGGACTGGACCCCACACTGGAACATGAACTCCTCCCCTTGAGAAGGAAGCAGGAAAAGAAACATGTAATGATCTGACCAAAACTCCCATTCCCCCTCTCCCTGCACCTCTCAGGAGGGTGGCCAGTAGAGCCTGTGAAGGAGGAAGAGATGGGGGGAAGATATTTTTAAGATCTGTTTTACTTTTCATTGCTCTACTCTGATTTGTTTGATCATTAATTAAATTAATTTCCACAAGTCAAATCTGTTTTGCCCACGACAGTAATGAGTGAGTGATCTCTCCCTGTCCTTATCTCAACTCACGAGCCTTTCATTACATTTTTCCTCCCCTGTTCAGCTGCAAAGGGGAGTGATTGTGCAAACTTGATGGGCATGTGGCACCCAGCCAGGGTCAACCCACCACACACTCTCATTGATCTAAAACTAGAATAATGTGAATTACTTCAGTCCTTATGTAACTGAACAAAATCTACCCATATGCACTGAACAGAATAACAAGACACACATTATATCATCCTCAGGAAATGATTATTAGTGTAATTTTTTTTGTTGTTGTTTAAATAAAAGCTACCAACACAAATATATGTTCTGCAGTGTGGGTTTATTCAGCTTTTAGCAAGTCAGCTGCATGGCATCAAGAGCTCCTTCAGAGAGCCCAAAGGGATGAAAAAAGCAGCAACCTCTCAGAGAACATGAGTGCCCTTTGGCTAAAGTGTATATAAATTCTATTACCAGATATCTTTCCATTTTTAAAATCCAGATTGAACATGGAAATAAAACAACTGTGAATTTATACATCTGGTATCTGGGAAAGTTTTCTAAACATCTAAGTCTCC
The DNA here is from genome assembly GCA_013397725.1 of Rhagologus leucostigma. Taxonomy (NCBI): domain Eukaryota; kingdom Metazoa; phylum Chordata; class Aves; order Passeriformes; genus Rhagologus; species Rhagologus leucostigma. Next base: position 113,434 of record VZTD01005244.1, read on the forward strand.
ATATTTAGTTCATGATAGAAGAAGCATGCACTGTCCTTTTTGATGATAATGCCACAGGAAACAAAACCAAGCTGAGAACCAATATAAATTCACTGTTGGAGTCTTTTTCAATGTTATGTGTTATTTTCTTAGCTCTGAGAGTTGGAGGGTATGGAAATAAAAGCTTTCAGCAGAACAGCCCATATGGTGAATTCATAATGTGTGATCAGGACAAAACAATTACTGTGACTAGTCCATGAGTGTACATTTCAGTGATTTTAATTAGAGATAAGAATATTTTCGTACTCTCAGATGCTTGTCATGATTTTTGCCTTGCTATCCCAAAAACTCTCCTTCTATTTCTACCAAAGTGCAGTTACAGAATGCCTGAATCACAGTTATGAAGCAGAGTGGACTACAAAGGAGAGTAAAGACCTGCATGCTCTACATGTTCTTTCATTAACACTACCAGAGGTATTGCTCTTTTGATGAGAAACTCACGAAGTGACACAAATACAATCATAGGCTTCTATTAATATATGAAATAACTCCTGCAAAAGTCAGAAATAATTCCTTCAAGGTCTTTATGGTTTTTTGATGCCCTTGAACCTATTATCTGCACACATGCTGCACACATGCTGCAAAACAACCTGGGGATCTTGACCAATTATTGAGTAGATTAGATGCCTGCTGGAGCCTGAGTTCCTCTTTTTAAGGAAACAAGGACACATGGTAGTTTGCATTCAGTCCTAACCATGTTGTGGAGGTTGAAAATGGATAAGGCTCAATTCAGAAGTGGCAAAACACCTGCATTCTAGAAATGGGATTTAAACAGAGGACAGAATCTGTGTTATAGATAATATTGTTGAAGGAGAGTTACTCAGGCCAGCCCATTATGATTAGCAATGAGATATAGACTGCTGAGACAGACAGTTGCTACATATTGCCAGTGATATACAGAGAGAGATTATGTATAAATTAAAATCCAGCAAGCTGTGTGTGTTGCTATGAAAGGTCTGATCCAAATCTGTACAGTATGCAAAGTCAGGGGTTTCTGACACTGCAAAGTTCATTAAGCAGCCTGTGCAGAATTGTAGCCATGGAGATACTCAGAAAATCATCCTTACAGGAAGACACCTTGTAAGAAAAATAAAAACCAAAAGAACCCCAAACCAAAACAGCCAAAAAAACCCAGCTTCCAGTAAGATATAAACATTGTTTTCCTTGGCGTGCTGCTGTACTGACCAGATTTTAAGTAATGTATGGTCTGTGACTTGTAATAAAGTCCTAGTCAGTTATAAATGTGCAGCAATTTTTCAATGAGCTCTTGATCATTTGTCTCAGATGATGCATTTTTAAAGGTACTTAGCGTGGTTAGAAAGAATTGTAAATGAACAATTCACAATATAAATCTTGACTTACTACACAACAGCAATAAAAACTCAAGATGTTTGTACAAGATGGATACTAATAGCATGTTCCCAGTGCATATACTTAGCCCTGAAATAAAACTACAAGAATTCACATGCCTACTGATTGTTAGAGGATTGTCTTCTATTTTCATGCTTCTTATTTTTGTTCCATTCTTTTTTTTTTTTTAACTTTTTCTGCTCTGGTTGCTCTTGGTATCACAAGTTACATACGCATATTATCTCATAATCTTTTTCTGTTTCTGAAAAAACTACAGTCCCCATCCCACACAAGAAATGCATTTGCAAAGAAAACAAAAGAAATCAGGCAATGCTTTTGTTCCTACTGTTTATTTTTTTATACGTGAGTCCCCATACCAACTGTTTTGGAGTGGGTGTGTTCTGAAGACCTGTAGAAGAACAGAGAAAAAATTGTTTGCAGGGAAGCCCATGAGTTCTCCCAGCTTAACTTCCTAGTTGATTTGTGTCTAACTTGAGAGCTTGATGCGGTTGCTCTAGGTCTTGTACAGTTATGTTCTGAGCAGCCTGAGGAATGAAGATTCCACAGAAATTTAATTCCACAATCATTTTGTGAGATGATAGCCAATCTGGGTCAAAATACTTCTAACTTCTGTGTGAATTATGTGTTGGAATTGTTTCTTAACAATGTACATGGTGTTATGACCTGCACCTGAAGGTGAGGGTAACTGAAGTTCTTGTTAATAGATCACTTGAGGAGAAATAGAGTGAAACAACACTGAAGGACCAGTGTTTATATAGATGTATATATGTCAGGTTTATTTCAGAACAATTTGACTGAAATGGAAAGCAGGTATGTAACTGTTTTAGTTATTATCTATAGAAATACAACAATATAAAAGTATAAAAATATTGCTTAAGAAAATATATAACGAAAAGAAAGAAAGAGGAAGAAAGGATAAAAGTACATAGGGGAGAGAAAGGATATCACCACCCATGGATACAGTGATGAGTGGAATGTGACAATTTTGATGTCCACTGGTCGAAGTGATGGGTGCAGTCTTTATCCATTGGGGGTGAGGGAAGCCCACAAAACACAAAGTTCAGTGGTTTGACCAACATTCAGGTTCAGGTGGGAATGCCCAGGTACCTCCCCTGAGCAGGGGGCAGTTTTACACTGCCTTTTACAACACTGTAGATCATGCTCAGTCCTCTGGGGGAAGGGCCCAGAAATGAGCCTGGGGGGGGTTCAGGGGTCTCTGATGGTTTATGGCCCCTTTTAATGACATGGCTGCGGTCTGGCCCTGCTTCCCTCAGTTTAGTTGAGCCAGTTTTTCCTATCAGAGGGGAAATGGCATGACAGAAGCATCACACCACCTCTGCAGGATCTGCTTCTTATCAAACTTTTTCCTTATCTGGCAAGAAAACAGCTTGTTTGAGACAGCAGTCACAGGTTATCAGGTACACAATAATTCACAGGGCTCAATCACTAAACAAAAGTGAGTTTGTTGTGCTCATCCTCTGGTTGTGGGTGCTCACCCCCTTTGTCTCATGTGTATCAGAAGTTTTCACCACCACAGAGCAACACCTCTCCTCCTTCCCTTAGTTCAGGGGTGCAAACCTGGCCTCAGCAAAGTACCTGCTGCTTTTGCAGTTTGAGTCATTAACCTTTGACATTTCAGGCTGTCATATACGGTATGTAGTTGTGTTTTTGATCTAACATAACTGTATCTCAGAGTTAAAATTTTTCACTCATCTTGATTGTACACATTTGTTTCAATTTTAATTTAATCACACAAGAAACAGCTTTTGAACACTGCAGATATTTAACCTTTGAAATTTTGAGGTTTTACTTCATTTTCCTCTATTCAGGCTTATTTACTCTTTGCTCAGTAATAACCTTGAAAACAAAGAGGATCAAGACAGGAGTATTTTTCTGCATTTCATGACAAATTGTATAAAATATATTCTAATTATTCTTTCAGCATGCCATCTACGTGGGGATCAATACTCTAGAAAAGATATCAAGACCTCCCATTCCTCAGTGTCTCCAAACACCTCCCTTTTATGACTTCTGCTAGAGCATACAAGATCTGGAATGCTCTCCTGCTCATACTACAGGAGGACTGCTGCCACTTACAGCATCAATAGACTGAGAAAACATTTTGGGTGCACTCTAGTTACTTTCTTCAGAAACTGGGCAAAGGAATCCTACAGTAGCAACAAATAGCTGTTCTGGCTTACACTAACACACATACATATCACAGACATAGTAGTACAACCTGTCACCTGTGGGGTAACTTTATAAAATATAGGGTGTGTCAATATAGCTCCATGTCTATTAAAAAGATGTCATTTTCTGGTTAAGAAACTGGTGACCATATCTTCCTCATCCCCATAAAGAAGGGTGAGGTCCTATGCATCTTCCTGGATCCTGGTACTCTTCTTAGAGGATGTTAGGCCAGGACTGCAGAGCTTGCTAATTTTTTCTCTGCATTCTCCTTCCATAGTAGTCATTCTTTGTGTAACCTTTGAGAGGCTGTGCAAAACTGGTTACTTTTTTTAATCACAGATGTCTGGTTGTCCACTACAGATTGCAGTCATCTCTTGCTTCATATTCTTTTTCACTTGTGATAACTTTCATAACATCCTAAATCTAGTTTAAGTTATTGTTAAACTGGGTTAGAGATAAACAACGTGTTTGCGGATAAGGGGTCAACTATTCATCATTTTCTCCCTTTTAATTTTAACTGGCCAGATGGCTTTACCAGACCCTCAATACTACTTGAGTTACAATACCTCCCACTGCTTCTGTAAAGTGTTTGTAGTTCATCATGTGTTACAAAATATTTCTGGGTATTTTCCTGTACAATCAATGCCCTAGATACTAAGGAACCAGACTCAAAAGTGAATTGAGAAATCTAAGAAAAAGTTTTACGTGGGCATTCAACCTAAATACAGATTCAGATTTAACCAAATTTCTTGCAGCCCTAACTTTATATTTTAAAAAAATTCAATTTAACCTTAATTTTTCCATTTCCTCTGCAAATTATTTACTAACATTTTTTTGTGGGTTATTTCTTTTCTTCATTCTTAAATCTACTTGAGCTAAAGCAGTGTCTGTTTTCAAAAATCTACCAAAATTCAAAAAATGCTGAAGATATTAAAAAGCCGTGCCTAGCAAATATGCCGCGTGCAAACATAGACCATAAAGGAAATACTAGGCGCATTCTTACCTGTTTGCCTCCATTCTGGAACTAATGCTGCCTTTTGTATTATAGCCTACATACCGCACAATAAAGTGTAGGATGCCATCTCTTTGTTCTTTGGTTGGTGGTTTTGTTGTTTCTGTTGGCTTTAGAGTTTGGATTTTTTTAATCTGGCCATAAATTAAACTGCATACGTAATTCTTTCTGAGTCTCTGTTATTTAGAATAGGACATTTCTCTTTCCTGAACTATTTTCATCTGAAGTTAATTCTGAAATACTTAATACATGATTGCAAATATTATCCAAACAATGGAGAATAATTTTTTGAAAATTAGATCTGAAACTACATATTACAGTCTTAAATGCTTCTTTTAATTAATTATTTTATTTAATACTTTGCATTAAGCAATTCATCCCCCAAAATAAAATTTATTAATAATTAAAACACCAAAAATATATCTCTTGAATTTCTTGGTATAGTTTCCTATATTTATGTAACTTATAAATTGACATATTACAGTTGTAAAAAGCTGTAAAAAGCTGTTCAACCTCTTAATATTTGGAGCAGGATTTGCTACAAGATAAAATTTCAGCACTGGAGCAGTTGTGTCCTTTAACATTTTCAGGAAGATGAAGCAGAAATATTTGCAGAAAGAGAATAGTGACAGCACAAGTAGAATCAAGCAACCAGAAATGACTGAAGAGTGTCAAGATTCCATGAGCAGACGATACCAAAGTTAGTAAGACAGAGGTAAATTGTAGATGAGAAAGTGAGAATGGGAACATTTATCAAATCTCTAACCTGCTCAAGGCTGCAGTTAAGAAAATAATATAAGGAAACGTAAAGATGGGGAAAATGGCAGAATAACAGCAAACAAGCAAACATAGGTTATACTGTTCTTCTTTCATTGCAGCACTGGACCGAAGCAATATGTAGAAAGACAGTAATAGTTGTTGTTGTAAAAGACAATAAAAGCCCTTCTGCTATATAGCATCTATATTTGGTGCTGATAAGATGGGTTCATAGAGTTTAGAATTACATACGTCTTTGCTTCTCAGCATCTCCTGGATGAGAATGTAAGGTACTTTGAACGAAAACAGAGAAACTTGAAAACACAGCTTATCCTTGCAAATTTCTTTCTGATATTTCCACTGGTACTATGTTCTACTATTGTCTCTTGTTCTGCACAGTAGTAAATGTAATTCATAATGAGGAATAGCAGGGAAAAGACTGCATTTTTAAGAAACTACAAACGCATAAAACAGCTTTCCTTGTGTCTCATTTTGTGAAGTATACAAATACTTTGTATAAATTTTTGTTTGTTTTCCAAGACATGCTGTAGTACTGAGGGTTTGAGCACCATCAGAGCAAATTTGGTTTAATTCCTTTCTGTCTACTATTTTTTTAAAGAATCAACAATAAACATCTAGATTATACTTGATAAATTTGGGCATCCAGTACGTAGATGTGTGCATACTAAATAGGTGATTTAAGCTCGGAGTTATTTGTCCATACTTATTAAAATTTGCCTCTACTCTTGTTACTTCATATGCATCATTTTTCACAATTACAGTTTCAAATTACAGAGAATTTACAAGAATGAATGGTATATGAAGACATAAATATCTGGTAAAGAATCCACTGTGAAAAGACTTCAAAAATTAATAAATAGGAGCTGTATATTTTCTGATAGAAATGAACTGGAAAAGAAAACCAATACCTGAAAACAACACTATTTTCTCTCATGAACTTTTATTCTTGGTTTGTAAATGCTACAATAAGATTTATAAAATGTAAATATATCTTACATAAAATAAGATATAGGTCTCTCAAGATGGGCTTTGTCCTGAGATTCAGATACTAGAATTAATTGTGTCTACAATATAGCTGTTAATAACATTTTGTGAACTCTGCACTTTTGGTTTTTGGATTACGAATTGAACTTTTATTTAATCTTACTTTTAAGTGGGATTGGTCATGGCCTTCAAAATGTCAGTTGATGTTTGCACTGAAGTTTTAACAAAGGCCATTTGAGGACTAAGTTGAAGACATTTATCATTACACTAGGTGGTGATGGAAGTGAATTGCACTGAGTGCAAACACAGAAATCACTTCAAAACGGAAAAAAATAAAGGAAAAAGAAGTCTTTGACCAAGATACATTTTAACGTAGGAGTTGTCTGTATATGATCATGCAGTCGTGATCCCATATATCATGGTCTTACATACAGATTCTGAGTCAGCATGTCCTTTCAGACATATATTTACACTACCCTGCTCACTCACAGCTACCCAGCTTACTCTTCTTTTAAGGACCATAGTTCAAAACAAAACATAAACACAAATATATATTAAGAGCTTTAAGTTATGTCCTTTGGAGCCACATTATATTACAGGTTGATTTTCACAGGAAAACATCAACGACTTATCAGATATGAAGTACCCTGGTACAAATCAACAGAATGCTGAAACACTTTGTTTCAACTGAGATCCTCATATGTGTTTGATAATTTTGCACAGGTCTAAGGCTGCATTAGTTAGCATAAATTAGCATAAGAAATTAAATTAGATTAAGAAGGAATGCTATAAGGAAATACATGGAAAGGAAATAATCATAAAATGACAACACTTAAGAGGTGCTGAATGTGCCACAGCTGACATTTAGATGTATTTAAACACAGAATGATGAAATTGAACTAGTTTACACTAGTTTGACTTCAGATTATCAGAATGAAGAGCATTTTCTTGAAATATTTATATTCAGATAGCTTCACATTAATGATTTTATGGTATTTGGATCCCAGAGCACAAGGCTGATCAAATCTAGGGTTTGCAAATATTGTTTGTGATTTCACTGAGCTTTTTCAGTGAACACACATATTAAACAAACTTATAATAGTTTACTTTTTTTAAAAATTGTTATATAGATCACAAACTGATTTCTTTACGCATTCCAGTTCCTTGAAATAAGTTCAGCTATCATTCGAACTTCTGGCTATCTTCCCACCTCTCCATGACCAAATTCCTTCATTTTCCTTCTCTCAGCTTCATTTCTTCTAGCACTCAATTTTCTGGTGTCAGATTTGTTGTTGTTATTATCCTCCGAGATTTATCAGGGAATTTAATGTCTCCAGCAGTGCATCTGTTGCATCTGTTTTTTCTAACAAAGTCATCAGAATTTATATACTCTAATTCTCTTCTACACAGCTGATGACTTGAACTTTTGGTAGAATAACACTGTGTTTAACACTACTGAGCAGACACCAAAAGATAACATGGCCTACAAATTCAATAATAGAAGGGCTTGAGTGGGAAGAAATATTGTGAGTATTGGGTCTGAAATGAGCTGTAGACAAGATGTCTAATCAAGAGAGAAAATGGTTAAACTGAAAAAAGAGAAAACAGAGTACTAACCTGAATTCAGAGTTCTTACTACAAAAATGGTCTTTACACCTATGCTTGCTTAATGCCCCTTACAGCTGTCATCCAACTGCAGTCCTGTTCCTGTTCTGGAAAATCTAACTTATTTATGTCAGTTCTCATTAATTTCTTCTTCAAATATGCTTTAGGTCAGAGCTGACAATAGTAAAAAATGGGACTTAATTAGATATTTTTGTCTTGGCAGTGGGAGTAAAAGGCTAAAAATCTAAATTGCACCTGAACCTATTTTAAATTTAGTGCTGCTCCATTTTTTTTTACAGTTTTCCTCAGCAATTTAAAGAAAGTAGTGAGTAACAAAAGGACACAGTGAATTTTTCATTACAGTTTTTGCATGGGAAGAGCCAGAGGAAGAAGATCTGAGGCTGACTTCTGGAAGCTGGTAAGCTTGGTGAATTTTTAATTTGTGCCATTCAGCCATGAGAGAGAGTGTAATAAATGGTTAATTTTCATTGGCAATGGGAATCTCTAAGAGAATAAAATTCACGTCACCCTGCACTCTTCTTCATACTTTTAGGTATGTCTGAATCTGAGGAATAAGTAGCCTCCAAGACCAGGCCTGACTTTGTTATTAACGTATTCAAGAGATGCTGTAGAGTAAAGGAATGGAACATCTTCAGGAGTGGCAGAAGAAGGTATATGTAGCAGTAATTCTGGTAAACATTCAAGTTGACTGCTGATTTTGTGGCACTGAAAATGACCAAATAAAACTATTTGATATTGAAAGGCAGAACTATTAGTACTAACCCATGATGGCAACAATAAAGTAGGGAAGCATAGGTGGAAAATTTAAGGTTGACATTCAGTTTGCTAGGGTTCTGACCAGCAGAGAGTCCAAGTCTCTTGACAACAGCTTGTGTAACACTGCCAGCTGCACATGTAAAACCTAAAGAAACTATATGGGACAGACATGTTTCACATTAACTAGACGAGAACCAATCTGAATAGAAACATCATGCAGGATTATTTTCAGTAAAAATAGAGGGAAAACCATCAAGCATGGAAGAGTACTAGCACTTGACACAGTCAAAATCTTTTTATGTGCAGAAAGGAAGCATATATACAGAAAAACAACTCTATTAGTCCAGCTAAAGAGCCTGTGTCCCTGGGGCTCTTGGACCAATACCACCAGACACCTCAGTGGAAGCAGTGGATGTTGTCCCTGAGCATAAGGGGGGATGAAAGTCAGACTTACTAGAAGAATTGATTAAGAAATTGAAAAAAATTATATGACTTTATGGTGACTTTTCATAACAGAGAAAGGTCAACAGAAAGATCTCTCAGGATGGCTGGTATGATCAATTTTATTCAGTTTCCTTTATTAGCCTGGAAAAACCTAAGAGGTAACATCTGTGAGTTTGGAAAAGATATAAGTTATTTAAATATAGTATTGATGGCTAGAAGGTCTTAGAGGATCTTACAAAACTCTGCCTGGTGTTGAAAAAAGAGTTGCTGTGCAAAAAAGTAAGTTAAATTCTAGGAAAATAATTTGCATCATGCTGAACACAGAACTGACAGTTAAAACTTATGAGAGAGATATTAGCATTATTGTCTCAGAGATACTCAGCAAAAGGACGGAAGCCAGTGGTCAGAAGCTGCAATAAAATGTATGAAATTGCCAATAAACATTACAGGAAAATAAATTAGTCAAAGGATACTTAGAGGTTGTGGAATCTTCATTTTGGAGACAGTCAAAATTTGACCTGACTCAGGTGTGAGCAACTTGATCTGAATAGGTCTGGCTTTCAGAAATGGGACAGATAGTGAAAGATGACTCCTAGAGATTTCTTACAGCTTACATTACTCTTTAATTTGATTGTCTGAAGCAGGACATAGCAGAAAGCTATGAAATCATTAAAGTAGTGAAGTTAGGAACATGGTAGACTTATGGTGGACTTGGAAGAATTAAGTTTACATTTGGAATTGATTATCTTAAAGGTCTTTTCAAACCTAAATGATTCTATAATTACATGATACTATGATCAGAAACAAATAAGGATAGGGAAATTTTTGGTCCAGTGATGGTGATGTTGCACACGTAAATAAACTTGTGGCAGAAAATATGGAAAAGGTCAAGGTACTCAATACCTCCTTCACCTTGGTCTCCACAGAATCATAAAATCCCTTCTTGAAAGCTAAAACTACATTTGGCAACTACCAGCCGGCTGAGACCTCTCCAGACTCTCAAGATCGTTATAAAATAGTGGAGGGAGGTCCTGCAATAACACTAGCCTGCTCTTTTAGTACCCTGGAATGAATCCTATCAGGCCCCGTAGACATATGTGCATCCAGCTGGAGAAGCAAGTATTGAAAAAATTCAGGCTCAGCTGGGAGTTTATCACCCCACAGGAATGGTCTTCTAACACAGGACTCAAAAGACCCCTGACAGCCTTTGAAAAGTCATGTTGATTAGAAGAGGTTCCTGAGGACTAAAAGAAGGCAAATGTCATTATTATCTCCAAGAGGAGAAAGAATGAAGACCTAAAGAACTTCACCTGCTGAATTTCACCTTGATTCCAAGCATATGAAAGGCAAAAAGAGAGTGGGAGTTAACAGCAAGAATTTTTGAGTTAGAAACCATGCTTAACCTATGACATAGCCTTCTATGATGAGTTGATTGGCTCCGTGTGTGATGGGAGAGCACTGAATGTTATTTTTATTTTATTAAGGCTTGTCATAACATAATGCTAGATTTATGCAATGAAGTACAGATTTGGTAAATAGACAGTGACGGGGATTAAAAATTTAACTGACCCATTTTGGGTTAGGTGGTTTGGACTAGAGAGTTTCCAGAGAACTCCTGACTTCAGCAATTTTGTCATCCAAATGACTATAAAATTATGAAGGTATTATGGGGTTTTCTGTTGACACAAGGCAATATAGAATGAGATAACCTCAAGAAGAGATCTAGGCCACTCTGTGACATAAAATCTAAGGTGTGAGTGAGATGGGAATAGCAGGTTGTTAATGATTTCTCTATCTCACCCACATGCACATGGTCTGTAGATAACACATGCATGACAGTAAAAGTGTCAGCACCAGGGTCTTGGAAAATCAGATCACTCACTCCAGCTGGTTGATTTCTCCAAATACTGAGAGATGTGCAACAGTTTCAATGTTGTCTTAGCCCTTCAGTATGACAACAGTTGTTCATGGAGGTGTGTGGATTGCATGAGTGGATGGAGACATGTATTTTAACTATTCATTGCTTCCCAAGTTTAATAGCTGGCATGAGCTGCCAATGAGCACTTAAAAAAAGTTAAGAGTCTGCTTAGATTTTCTATTTCTTTTCTAGTTTATACTCATGTGAGGTCTAAATATGATCAAAGACTGGGGCAAGGTTCACATAAGCTGCTACCTTAGGGAAGTATCTTTCTTTATTTCGTTTCCAATGAGCTTGACGAGCACTTGTCTAATGGTTTTGTCCTCATGTGTAATTCACATATTGCAAAAACACTTCTGAGACAGTAACTTCAATAGAATTGTTTGAATATGTTTGAAGTTCAGTATGATTAGGCTGGAAAATTACAGCATCATCAGTCTTGGGACTGCAGAATTACTGCTGTTAATATACTAATTCAAGCCAGGACTGAAAAAGGTAATTTCAGACTTTGTGGAGCAGCATTCACAGAACTAATGCATTAGCAGAAATTGAAAAAAAAAAACCCAAACAAAACCCTTCAGTCAAAGGATTCATTTTATATTAATTAATTTATTTCTTTATATTTCTGTGACACATCTAGGAATCTGAAAATGGATTATAGACCTCTATTGTGGTACAATTAGGCACATAGTGTACAGAACTTCTATTTATTTGTGTTACTTGTTGTTTGTTACATGACAGCAGAAATAGTGCAAGATTTTCAACCATATTTTTTTTCCCCAAACAACCAAAACACTGTCTTTGAACATTTATGCTGAGCTTTTGTAACACACACATACCCAGAGGGACAACCTGGCTCTTCTAAAAGTTCTAGAAAAATTAAAGAAGAAAGCAACAGGGTTCTTGTCTTAGTGCCACTGTCTCCGACATGAAAATGAATATTCATGTAATGATTGTAAGCTTATGATCATGGTCAAAGGAATATGAAAAGACTATAAGAAATCACAGACAGTATTATTTGATAATAAAAATAAACATTTTTTGCTTAAAAATCAGTTGTGGATTTCTTACATATATTTCTTTTATTTTAGATCTGAGATTTCCAAAACGTATGCTGGATGCAGAGGAGACATACTGCAAAATATCCTTTCATTACAGAAATTTAGGTTTTTTTAATTGAATTTTTACTTGGTTATCGACCACAGATATCCTATGTCCTTTTCTCTCATTTTAGGCCTGTCCTGATGAGAATTAGCTAAGCAAACCATCTCAAATTGACCTATGTAACTTACATGCTTGGGAGTTCAGAAATTTGGTTATTATTTACTTGATTTCAGACTCTGATTTATTAATTGACTGTATTTTCAGACTATTGTTATTATTATTAATATTATTGAAAATGACCCATGAACTACATTAACAGGAAGAAAATTAATGCAGCTCTCAGCAACAGTGATAGTTATGACTCTCTGCTTTGCAAATAATTTCTCATTTGATGAGATTTCATAACCACAAGCCCTAAGCGTTATCCCAAAGCTAGAATTCCAAACACCAAAAGCTATAAATTAATCTGTGATCATACTTAAGAGTGAATAATCTTTGTGAAAAAAATGAGGCAGAATGAGTCTGTCATTCAGTTCAGGCTGTTTCTGTGTCACTGTGTCATGAATAAATGACTTTATGCAAAAGAACATCTGAGACTCTGCTAAGGGAAACCTCGGGTAGAACCAGTAAGGAAACCTGGTCTGACTGTGTGGGTAGGGTGTGTGGGGAGTCAAGCCAGGCACCCATCGAGTCACTGGAGCCACCCAGTGTGAAGGGGCTTCAGTTCCAGCAGTGAAAATCTCTGGCACTGGAACTGTGACTGCCAGAGAGTCTTGGGAATGGTCAGACTGGGAAGTTTCCTCAACACTGGAGAAAACTAGGGTTTTTTCTACCTCTAGAAGATCAAGGGAGATTTTTCTTTTTTTCTTTTTGCAGCTACCTAATGGAACATCTGTGGCAGGGCATATCACCCCTCTCTCTCCCACAGGTGTCTGGTGCAGATAGGAGAGATAACCCAGGCGGGCAAGGCCCAGCGGGTATCATCTCCTGGCGCCAAAAGGTTTGCCAGCTTAACAGATGTGGGAAGAGATAAAAAAACCATAGGTGACCAAAAGGCCTGTTTTTACACTATAGAATACTACAGTTTATCACAGGCAGAAGTCTCTTGCATGCTCCCTGGGAACGAGCAAGACGATTTCTTTCTGAAGCTTGGATACAACTTCGTGGTTGCTTTTCTGGAAATAGAGGGAAAGGATTTCAATGTGTGCCCCTTCAACAATTTGGTGGTATGAAACATTGGATCCTAAGTTATACTCTTTCTTAGCTAGCTGTAAATGTAATGGTACCTTTAATCCCGTGTGTATAATACTAGTATTCCCTTTTTTCTTATTCTTGTGTAGTAATAGTCTGTTTTAAGTCTTATGTCTGTTAGTTTTGTGTCTATTAAATAAATAATTCATTCTATAATAGACTGAATCAGCCATTATTAAAGAACTTAGGAATGAAAGTTGGTCTTGGGGTGCTGGCCACCTCAATAATGCAACTGCCTGCTGCCAGAGGCCAGGGCAAAAGGCGGGGACTTACTTAAACCCACATCATCCATTCATAACAACGTCATAGTGATGACAGGCAGACTTTTCTCCAAGTTGGACAGTAGAAGGATGGGAGGCAATGAACACAAATCGAAAAATCCTGGGAAATTCTGACTCTGTGTAGAAAATCTGTCTCACCATGGAAGAGATCAAGTGCTAGAGCAAGTTTTCAGGGAAGACGTGGAATCTGTGTCATTGGAGATTGTTAAAAGTAGAAGGCCTCAATGCTATTACAAGAATAAAGAGATATTTAATGAGTATTGCATCAGCACAAAAGAAGTCCATAACTGAACACATGAATAAAACTATAGAATTTTAGTCTTATTTTTCTCCGTGTAGGTTTTTATCTTTTTTTTTTTTCACTCAGGTAATTATATGGGGGTTGCTGTTAATGGTTTTACATGTTACAAAAAAATCCAGGCTGTTCCTTTAAAACAACAACTTGTTTTGGTGCTTCGTTAAACATCACAACTCACACTTTGATTTTTCAAAAACAGATTTCAAAAAGAGAGAGGAGGTTTTACAGCTAGAGATGAAGTTCAGGTTTATCTACGCTTAACTTAGCAGATTAATTACTTTAAAAAACAAATTACTTGGAATTTTTACTTAAAATGCCAGAGAGCAAAAAAAAACAAGGAATAAAAACATTTTTAATGGTATGTAAGACGATGGAAAATATAGGAAAGAAAAACTATTCCTTTCCCACACGACAGTTTCAGGTGGTCATGACAACAAGAATATAAAGCAAAAAACAAACAGAAGAATAAAAGCTTTATGCAAGTAGTGAAGCTGAAACACATTCAAGATTTAATGTCAAGAGAGTATGTAAAAATTAGTCCACAATTACTGGAAAATCTGAAAAAGTGTCCTTGAACATTTAATTTCCTGTTATAAAAGCCCTTGTATCTCGCTCATGAGTAAACAAATTGCATCAGCATTTCTAGGATGGTAATGATTGTGAACATTTAAACTCAACAGCAATTGAACCTGATCTTAGTTTGGTAAATTAATGATAGTGATAATACATAACTTTTATGGGAGCAGTTACCTGCTACAGCAACAGTAGACATTAATGTAATACTAGAATAAATATTTTATCCCACTAACTCACTTTTTATACTCTGATCTGAAATGTGAGGTGCAATATATCTTCTTTGAGAACACGGAAGAAGGAAAGAAATCTTTGCTACTTCTACAACAAATGAGAAGTCTTTGTAAGTTTCTTCAACCATGTCAGTTAATTACTAATAACTGATAAGTATCAGACCATATTTTCACATCTTAATGCTTAAGCTTGTTCTGTGCAGCTCACAATGAGAATTAAAAAATCAAAACTGTTTTTGGTTGCACATTTGGTTGCATCTGGTGGTCTCACAGACTGCACATTAAAAATACAAAAAAGTTACCCACATTTTTAGCTATTTTATCAAGGACTTGAAGATTGTATGAATCCACAGTAGAAAATGTGTTATAAAATGCATAAAATATTTGGAAAGTCTGAATTTAATCATGAGCTGAAATAAAAAAAAACACTGTGTAGAATACCTGACACTAATGTCAGTTAGTCTATACTAGCCATCCTATGGTTCAGTAATGTGTTTACTACCCGTAAGTAAATATCAATTATTTCAAAACCATGGCACGTGGCACTCACAATCTCTAGCCTTAAGAAACATGTTAAGTAGAGATACGAAGGTAGAAAGAGGGTTTACATTTAAAAACCCTGCACCTGTGTTGCATAAAACACATTATTCATAACATTCCAGGATGTGTTCTCTTTTCTGTCCAGCTTGTGTAGCATGCTGAAACAGATATGCAAATGAATACACACACACACACACAGACTGACACATAAAAAGATGTTTCAGGAAAAATCTAGAAATGTTTTTCAGACCCATTCCCTGCCGTTATGTGGTTACTGAGGTTAATATAACCTGTCACAAAGAAGAGGTGTTACCATTAGGCTCACACAGCCATGGAATCATCAAACTAGTGTGTGGCTGGTGCTCTGCTCTGTGGTATTTTAGTCAGTGTGTTTGATGTTTCTTAAAAAGCATTCTTGCTGAGAACTTTAATTGTTCTGTAAGTGTTTATCTAGAGCAGAAAATTCATCTGTTACAAGACTTTCAAAGTTTTGTTGAAAGGAGACTAATATTTAACTTATTAATATGTACTTATTAATCCATCAATATTAATTTATCTTTCAAATAGGTTTTGTTCTACAGAATTTGTAGGCAGATAATTCACGTGTTAAGTATTGGTTAGGAAGTAGCTATCACTGGACTTAGGAAGTTTGCTAGGCTTTTTCCTGTTTGGTAGACTTTGGGTTGTTTGTGTGTGTGTGTGTATGATTTTTGTTGTTTGATTGCACTTTTGTTTCTTTGTATTTTCCTTTTCTGAATCTCTCAATGTAGCTTAAGTCCATTTTACAAGTTATTTACAAGAGACTTGGAAAACAATTTATCCCCCTCACATTCACAGCAGCCTTTCATCTACTTGATTACTATTATCATAACTACTTCTCTGTTACAGAATGAGCAGATACAATGCTCAAATATTCCTTTGTATTGTTTTAGTATACTATTGTCCTAGTTTAGTATGCTATTATCTCACACTCTCTGAAGGATAATATTCCTTTCCAGTTCTTCAGTATACCAGGTTCTAGAAACTTCAGGACATTCTATGACCTCCTTTTATTCCCCTAATTACTTGTTTCCTTCTTCTATACATTCCACTTTAATTTCAGTTCTTCCTGTTGCTGCCAATCTTTATAGCCAAAATTAGTAAAACACAAATTAAGTGAATGAATAAAGAAGAGGGAAGATTGGTGCTTGGCAGTTCAATACTCAGTCTGGCAGAGCTCTTCATTGCTTCTTTATTGTTTATTTTGGGTTATAAATTCTGCATTTCAAAGGAAATCTACACATTACTTGACAGTATACAGTAGTGCAGCAGTCAAAGAGCTGTCTCAGATTTGCGTGACAGAAGCAGTGTATAGTTACTCGTAGAGTGGTAGACATTGTTTTTCATGGCATAACATAGCCTCTACTTAGCTGAAAACAGTTGCATCAGTTCCTGTGAGACTCTTCGATATGTAAGGAAATATTCAGCTGTAGGAAAGGTGACAAAGACCAATGCATTATGTTTGAAGTTTTAAGAGGAAGAATATTCTTATTCTTCCAATTCATGTCAAGCACTGAAAATAAAAAAAATCCTGGAAAAAAAATTCTGAAGTTAAATTGTTTTAAAAAACTATTTTTAAGACAGTTGTGCCAAATTCAGTTACTTTACTGGTATTTATATATATTTCATGGAGAATATAAAGACGTAAAAGTCATTCTGCAGTTATGTTTTAGCATACATAGTTACATATGTCTTAAACATTCTATGAAAATATCTACAGGTAAAAACATGTATAAAATAAACCAGTAAATGGATATGAGAGCTTGTGTTTTTGTTGTATGCTGAAAGATATGTAAGTGGCCTGATATGTCCAGTTTGTGTTTTTCTGTGGATCTTAAAGGCTGTCCTATTTTCAAGTGAAGAAGACACCATGAGTGATGGAAATGGCGTGCTGAGAGGAAATTAGCACCTTTTACTTCCTTTTCTATCAAGTCATTATTTCAACCTGCCAACTTCCATTTTCTTTTAACTCTCCGGATATATGCAATACATGTAATTCAATTGCAATAGTAATGCAATCGTAATAGCAATGCAATAGTAGCAGTAAATTGCTTTGCTCGCAGGAAACTCTGGTAAATTGCATGGTATACTCATCATGCATATGTCCAAACTGCCAACTGTGTAGGTAAA
This sequence comes from Rhagologus leucostigma, assembly GCA_013397725.1. Lineage (NCBI taxonomy): Eukaryota > Metazoa > Chordata > Aves > Passeriformes > Rhagologus > Rhagologus leucostigma. The sequence continues at coordinate 131,000 of VZTD01005244.1, forward strand.
TATGAATTTATTTAGCGGTTAAAAAAAAGAAAAATTTTGATACATACTAAATTGACAATTAATGACTAGACCCACTAGTCCTATGTTCCAGGTTCCAGACGGCAAACTAGAGGCTGCCCCCTGCTTTTTCACAGCCATTCATTGATGTTATGTCATTGCCACCTTTGGCTATGTATTGGGTTCGTGTAGCAAGTCCTGTGTGTTGGGGGCTGCAGAGGCAACCTTTGTGAGAAGGAGGCAGGGACTGATGCCAGCCCTCTTTGCAAAGGAGCCACAAGTGAGGAGGAGGGAGCAGCAGGAAGGTCCTGTTATGGACTGACCACACCACCCATCCTCTGCTGGAGGTAGGGGCTGGGGAGACAGAAGAGTCAGGAAGCAAGGAACGAACTCCAGATGGTGAAGAAAGGAGGGTGTTTTTATTTTTGACTTTGTTTATCACTACCCAACTCTACTTTTAACTGGCAGTAAATTAAGCTAATTTTCTCCAAGCTTTGTCTGTTTTGCTCATGATGATAAGTTTGAAATATGAATTATTTTGACCGACAAGCTTTTTCATCTTATTCCCCACCACCACCTCCCTTAAAGAAGGGAAGGAGAAAAGCAGCTGGATTGGGGTCTGTCAGCCAGCCAAGTTCAACTCACCACACTGTATTAGATAATAATTTTTTAAAAATTAAATTATTAAATCATTAAAATAAATTAAATTTAGTGTATGCTTTTATAAATAGCATTATTATTTTGAATTATTTTAGTATGCAATTGTGGAATTATAACTCTGCTAAATTAAATAATGCAGCATTGTTCTGGAAAATTCTTACTGCATTTTCTTATTCCTTTCCATATTCACAATCTCTTCTAGCTTCTGGTTTATTATTTGTTTATAAAACCTTCATGTTTTTATGTCTGTATATGCTGAAGGCCTCTATGTTGGGGAAAAGAGATGTCATTTATGTTTTAAAGCCTCTTTCCATTTGCTTCACAGAAAGTATAGATTTTTTGCTTGTATGTTTTCACTATTTATTTTTACACTAAAGTTAGCAATTCCAGATATCGATTAGCTTGGAAATGTCTTAAATATTTACCAGTTGTTGTTCATACATTTCTGCTGATACCTTTATCATCTAAACTTTCATAGTTTTCAAATTCACAAGGTTCACTTTTGTAATAGCTGTCCTTTTCCTTTCACCAAAAAACTTTGTGAGATCTACCTCAGTGCTCTCCCATATTGGATAAAGGTCTTTAAGAGGAAAAAAATTCTCTACAACTCATAAATTCTGTAGATATTTTATATTTGAAGTTTGAGCCTCATAGTATATCACAGACCTGAACACTGCATGTTTTATTCTTCTCAGATGAAAATCAGTAAACTGCTGCTTCATGCACCGGTTAACCTCCTCTCTAATGTATTTTAGGGACTTAGTGCTACACATTTTGGTATTGGACTCCAAACAATAAAACCTTCCTTGACAAAATACACTCTCACTCCCCTTGTCCCAGTTCAGTTTTAACTGCAAATGTTACAAATAACGTTCCTGATTTTAATATTTCAGTCATGAGAATCTTCCTAACACACAGAAGTATTTAGACACCAAAACAGGAATTTTCATTTATGTTGGTTTGGTATTCTTGATTTTTTACAGGACCCCAAATAATTGCTGAAACACAAGTTCAGGATCATAAAAGTGTCTCTCTTGTTATTAATGAGAAAAAAAAAATTCTACTTTAGATCAAAATCATTATTCTAATATTATCCATAATAGAATTAAAAACTGAATGAGAGGATGGACGGAATTTTTTCATGTGCTCAATTTAAAGCTTTCTTTTCAGCCATTCTTTTCACGATTCTAGGGATTGCTTGACAGCTGACTTCAAGAGTCAGCTACATCTTTCCTCAGTGATCAAAGAGGTGATGAGCATTTCCATGGTTTTAACAGTTTAGTGAGGACAAACTGAGATGTTCTTCACCTTAAGAATATGCCACAGCAATAACCAAGAACAATAACATAACCTTTCATACCAACCATGATCGCAGGATTAAACCTCTGTGATTTATATCTGTGTCTTCTGAATTCCCTGGTGCAACTATTTTTTATGTTTCTGACTTATGTTCTTATTGATATGGTAATTCAACAGATATGAACCATTTCAAGCTAATCAAGAAAGAATATCAAAACTATGTCATACCAGATTTTAAAGAATTATGTCAATGTTGACATGTAAGACATTAATGTTTTACTATTACACCTAGTAGCCAAGTCTGATTAAATGGTAAAACTCAGGGAAATACTGGGCAAATCCTCCAAAGATTTTTGTAATATATATTTGTCATCATTGTTCTTTGACATCTTTGACAAGAATTATTTCATGAAGATTTTCATGCCTGAAAATTAAATTTCTGAGTTTAAACTAAGCTTTCATGGTAGAATGAAGAGTAGTGGTAGATGCTTCACAGGAAAGTAAACCAAACTTCCTTAGATATCTGTTGCACATGCCTACATGCGGTCAGATGAATCCCACACAGCATGTCCAAACTAAATTTAGTCAACTTGATCAAAGAATTCAGGTTATGCAGACTAAATGAATGTCTTCTTTAACAGCTCTTGCTTCAAATTGTATTGCATCAATATTTATGTATCCTAAAAGAGTAGGGACAGAATTAATCTCATTTAATTTTCCAGAGGAAATTCCAACACAGCCTAAGATGGATATGTAGCATAAAGGACTATTAAGCATCTAAAATTTATGAAGTGGTCACAGGCTCTGTAGACACCTAGCTTAGATTAGGTGCCTAACTCTTAGTGGGCTAAATTTAGGAAGAGTTTTCCCATGGTTATTAATCACTATCCATCTTTAAAAGAGAACATAAATGAAATATTTTTAAAAATAGAAATATGAATACAGAAAAATATACTTAACTCCTCCATCCCCTGTTCCTTTTAACTTCTATTGAGTTGGGGAATTCAAAAATATAATATCAATTCATATTTATAAAATATTTGTCAAATAAAAATTAGTAAATCTGAAAATTCTGAAAAATGAACAAAATGATGGCATTGTCTTTCATGTTCTTTCATATTAGCCATTCTTCAGTGACTTCCCTTATAGTCTGCTTGTAGCAAAATTTGGAAGTAATAAAATGTTAATAAAAACCTTATTGTTGTTGTTATTATTACTTTCAAATGTTAGGAGATTTTATTCATGTTATTACATTTATTACATTATTATGTTATATGTATTATGTTGTTACATTTCATATGAAATGTTCAGTTTAAGCTATTGTGATTGACAAGTATTAACTGCAACATTGCTGCAGTCACTGCAAAAATTAGAGCAATTCCAACAGAGATTTTTGATGTTAATTTTCTTACTTTACTTATGTTTGCAAAAGTTATCATCATCATATTTGTAAATTAATACATTTTATGCATTTAAATAATCATACATTATTTATTGAGGCAGCTTCCAAGATTAACCCATAAGTAGGATTTTCAGAAGTAAATAAAAACAACAGGTAGTGATTTTATTTTGAGGCATCTTATTTGGCATATACTGTAGAGCTTTGGTTTTTTTTTTGTAGTGGGACGCTTTTTAAATTTTGAAAATCAGCAAATCAATAAAGTGTCTCACGTGGTGGTACTGCATGCTAAGGTAAACAAAATATCAAGATGTTTGAATGTGTTAGGCACCTTCTTGGTCCTCAAGGTCTTCCAACAATTCTTACAAGTATGTATAGGCAATGAATTCAGAATTCAAACATCAGAGAGCTAAAATTGTACAGCTTCCCAAACTGCCACAAATCCAATCTTTCTAAACTATTACTAGCCTTAAAATCACATTTACTCAAACATTTTTATCCTCCAGAGTATGTAATGATACTCTCTAGAAGAAAATTTTTAGATTGTATTAGCAGTGACCCAGCCCAAAATCTTCTTCAGAATTGCTAGCCAAAAACTTGTCAAGTTGGTTACTTCATATATCTCACAGTAAAGAAAGATAAGGAAAATTCAAACAGGTTGAACACAATTATTTTAAATAACAAATTGAGCTTGTGGAGAACAGTAAAAAATTAATGAAGAAAAATATAAGAAATGGAAAACAATTTTGAAGAATTTAAAATTTTTGCACTTAGTGTAGGTACACTTGTCTAGATATATGTAATCTCTTAATAATTCTGAGTGATACATAGATGCTTCACATTTATTTTAAACACTAAAGTAATTGTTTCAAGAAGTCTTTTAAAATATGTCAATTTATATTGTTTGTGTTTATATTTCATCATTTTATGTTTCTATGAGGTCACAGATATTAAACAATAGAATATAATGATTTCTGAATAAGTGAAAAAAATAACATCAACACTTTACCAGAATAAGAAATACTCTACCAATTTTTGACAGGAAAAAATCAAAATATGGCAATTAATATAGATTTTTTATAATATGGTTTTAAAAATAATACTTTTCCAGTCTTTTTGACATAATTGAAGCAAATATTTCTAGGAAATAGATATATATATATACACACACAAAAACCATTGCATGTATATATGAACTACAAATATATGCACTATGCATTTTACGTGTACATAGTATTGGGGGGGTTGGGGAGATTTTGGGGGGGATTTTGTCATTTATAGTCTGGTTTTACATAATAAGAAATATATTGCAAGAAATTTTAATAACTGCAATAATAATAACAATAATAATGAAGGGCAAGTGAAATCCTTTCCTTCCACTGTCCTTACTTTGTTAATGAATGAAACAAATAAATAAAAGAAGCTGAGCATGTTACTGCTACGTTGGGTGCCAATCCATATTGTAATCTAAATAAATGAATACAGCAGCTTTTCTAAATATGCAAAACTCGGTTTCTAAACTTTAATGGTATTTAATTTTACAAATTTCATGCTAAATCATCTGGTGTATATTGTCAGACTTTGACCCTACAATGATTTATGTTTTTTGGTTCTGAAAAGTGATATTTCCTTATCTCCTCCAACAATAAAACCAGATGACAAATCTGGAATGCATTTCCCATCAATGTCATGTGGCTTTACGATTTCCTGGCTGATCTCTGTCATAGTCTTGCAGCTGGTTCTGCCTTCAGCAGTGGTTATTGAAACAAGTGTAGTTCTAGTTCAAGATCAAGCTTTAGGACTGGAATTTTACACCTTTCTCATTTGAATTGCCATTGGCTCCAGGGACAATAATTTGTGTATCAAATGTCCTAGAACTCTGCATATGGCTTTAAAGACATTTTAAAGCTTATCCACTTTCAAGTGGATATCCACTTTCTACACACTTTACCATTGGTTTTTATAAAGCACACCTCGAAAATGTTAGGTATTGCTCTGAAATTCCCCCTATGCAAATGACTGTAAGTGGAATCTGTATAAAAACAGTGTGATGTTTTAGGTAGAAGTGATCCCTTATGCTTAATTCAACTCTTCTACGCTATCATCACAGAAACAGATGTCTTACTGGGGTCCATATAAATGTATCCAAATAAAGATCAGGATTACTTCATTTCGGCATTACACATTTTCATTGGCAAAATACCTACCTGTTATTTTTATAAGTTTTTCTTATTTAGAGAAGGGCTTTGTGGTTTGTTTATTTCTGTTGTTGTTATTTTTGAGGGGTTTTTGGTTGGTTTTTTGGTTGGTTTTTGTTTCGGTTTTTTCCAGTTGAAGATCTTAAAATTGAGTATAAGAAGACTACACATAGAATAATTATTCTTTTCTCATACATATGCTCCTGCTTTTTGTTGGAACTGGGTAAATATTGGATTTCTCAGGTCATCAGTGGGAAAAAATCAATTTGAAAAATAAAAAGTTCAGGGAAAAAGAAAAAAGTAATGTCTGGCTTAAAAATAAGCAAAAAGCAAACTGTCTATACTTGACCATCAAAGATCTCAGATCTGAGATTCCTTCTCTCTTAGTTAAAAAAAAAGGGAAAACATTCCCTTTCGTAATTTAAAATGTCTTGGCATATGCAGACCAAAGAGTCATTGATATGAAGCAAGAAAGCAGGAACTTTAACTTGCCTCATGTATATTATAAATAAATCAAATAAACATTGCATGGCTTCAGAGCTCTCAAAATCTATCCTTGGTCTGTGTATCTGCCTAATAAATCCTAACATGCTATCAAGAAGCCTCATGCTCTGAAATATAAAAATAAAGAAAAAATACAGGAATTTCTTGTTTTCTTCTTTCTTTAAGCCTTAGAGAAAGTGCTAGTTCATCATGTCCTAAGTATCTACACTCTACCTCACTAAAAGACTTCTGAAATTTATGTAGAGATGTATTCAAGAGAATTTAAAACTGTGCATAGTATAATGCTAAAAAACAATATTTTTCACCTGTCTGTGGTTCCCATTTCTTTGAAATTCACATTCGTATGATTCTCATACATTTTCCCAAACAAGTTCCTCTGCAGATTGAACAGTTTAAAAAAAAAAAACAACTTGGCAAATAAACTGGAAGAAGCCATTCTTTAATCTGTTCATCAACAGGAAAATTACATGAGGTAATTTCTGTAACTATTCTCAGACCACAAGACTCATGCGCATTCTCCTGGTTTATCTGAGTGAATACCAAGTTCTAGGCTACCAGAAAATACAGGTTTCCTTTCTTGTACAGTGCAGTTTTAGAGTTTCTTTATTCAACTCTGCCACGACTCCCTTTCTCATTCCCATTTTGTGCTCTATGCAAGGCCTCTCTGCCCTTTTAATTTCTCATGCTCTTTTTAGGTAAATTCAGAAGTATGTTAGGTTTTTCTCCCTCATATTCATTACATTTTCAACATTCTCCTTGATCCTGTAACATTGGCAAGTTTCTCTTTCCTCCAATGATTCATATGTAGATTATTGCTTTTATCCATGTTTTCTCTTGCCATAAGGCACTTGACCATGCTGAGTAACCAAATCAATTAAAAACACCACAATATTATTTTTTAAAATAAAAAATAATACTACATGTAACTACTTTTATTGAGTCAATATTGTTATGGGTTTTTTCTGAAGAATTCCAGGATTACTAGAAACAGTGGTTTTCAGTAGTTCACCTTCCATAAACCCCAAACCCCCTAATTTTTATTGAGAAGCAGATCAGTCCTTAATATTTTTCACATTAAAAGAAAAAACAAATGACAATTGAATTCTTGTTCTCATAAAACTCTTTTAAGTTAAATACTTCAATTGTGGATTATATAATTGTAATCTTTTTTTTAATTTTAAATTACTCTAATTAGATTTTATTAACCATAATGTAAATTACAATCTGAATGAGTGCATACCTGCATTTTTATGTTAATCACATAATGAAAAGTACAAAATTTATTAGTGTTGCACCCTGAGAGCCATATTTAGTTAATTAATATACCAAAAGCGTTATTTCTGTATAAGCGAATTCATTCAAAGATTACTTAATTTCTTCAAAGGTGATTGTTACAGAAATCATCTTTTACTTTGTCAATAGAAATTTTAAACATTAATAGATTCTGACTTGACTGCCTTATCTTGGGAACCAGAAGTTATTAAGAGGATTTTTAAAGGATAAGACTATTCCTGGGACAATCCTTTCTCAGTGGGAAAACTATCACAATACCACATTTACATTCTCAGAGTAAGGCAAAATGGAGAGTCAGTATTTTTTATTAGGCCAACTCTCATAGACTTGGGAAAAAAGTAAAAAAATGGTCTTACAAACAGTTCTTTTAAATTGTACCATATGTTTAGCTGTATAATGACCTTACATTTTATGACTGTATACATTCCAGAATCTCCAGGAAGAAATCAGGCCAGTTTAAATGTAGTGCTCAGTGTCTGCAAAGCTTCAAGTGCACCCACTGCTGTACATCGACTACTTACAATACTTATGCACCTACTTTGTAGCATTGCTTCAAAGCATGCTGAAGACAGAGATGCAAGTTTGAAAGCTAAGCTGGTTAAAATAATTCCAATATTAGAGTTTTACGTGTGTAAAAGCACAATTTCTACAGCAATTTTAGGCTGGTGCAGTGATTTTAAAGCTTGGGAAAAGATAAAATCTAATTATTATGGCTGTATGATTAAAATAGCGTGACACTTGGGACCAGGATTGATGAGGAATTAGATTTGGGAAATGTCTGAAGTCGACCAAAGGAATGTAAACAGCTACATAGAGGATGTTGTACAGGGTCTTTTGGTGAGCAGAATTGAAGTGAAAAATAAATCTTTTGGAAGATTATTTTGGGCAACTGTTATAAAATATGTGCTTCTTGTGCCACCTGTGCACCTTCAATAAAGAACACAAAAGCGTGTGTAAGTCTGTGTATATTGTTTGGTGATACAGAAATTCTCTGGAAACTTAAGGTAGCTGACAGCAGAAAAATAAACATGTGCCATTTCACAGAAACTGTAAACCAGTTAGAGTTTCAGATTAACAGTCATTTCTGCTTTACCTCAGAGGAATAAATAGATGACATGCATAACAGAGTTTACTTTTTTTCTCCAGAAGAACAGACTGCTCACTGGAAGAGTGCAGCAGGATTATTGCCTTCATGCATTTGCAGATACTACTTTTGCTCTTTCTCAGGTGAGAAAGAGAGTAGGAAGGTTTTGCTGAGGGTCAAGAAACTCATTATACCATTTGTAGAACAGAGCATTTAATTGGTGTTCTACTTGCACAGTGCCAACCCTGAACATGTTGAGTTACAGTGTCACCAGAACCTAGGAAGTCACACAGCATTCATTTGAACAGAACTACAAGGGTCTCATAACTTTTAATCCAAAAAATACAGAAATACAGAATTCAAATTTATTTTTATTTTCAAGTAACACAGCCAAACAGCTGTTAAAGTTAATTAAAATATTTAATGCACTGAAAGAAAAAATACCATTTACATACTGATACAAGAAAACCAGACAAGGAGGCACATAATTTTTGCGTGCTGTCACACTTAGCATGACACTTTACCTTCTCATTAATGCTGATATTTAAAAGATTTCTTTTTCTGTAAGTCTTCCTCTCAAAATGCTAACAAATACATGAGTATTGAAAGGCTTTTTTGTACATTTAATGCAAATATCTGGAATACTGACTTTGGAAGATAAATTAGATAAGACAAGAAAAAGCTGGCAGAGTAGAGTCCTTTTTCCCCTACACTGTATTTTAAGTCAATATAAAAATCTCACAGCTTCTAAATAGTTGTGCTGCTTTTGACTGGGGGAGAATTAATTTTCTTCACAGTGGCTGGTATGGGGCTGTGTTTTGGATTTGTGCTGAACACAGGTTCATAATACAGAGCTGTTTCTTCATTGCTGAGCAGGGCTTACACAGAGCCAAGGCCTCTTCTAGTTTTTGTAATGTCATGCTAGCAAGGGGGCTGGAGGTACATGGGAGCCTGAGAGGAGACACAGCCAGGACAGGTGACCCAAACTGACCAAAGGGATGTCCCAGACCATATGACATCATGCTCAGTATATAAAGTGGGGGAAGAAGGAGGATGGGGGGGACTTCTGGAGTGATGGTGTTTGTCTTTCCAACTCACTATTATGTGTGATGGGGCCCAGCTCTCCTGGAGATGACTGAACACCTGCCTGCCCATGGGAAGCAGTGGATTAATTCCTTGTTTTGCTTTGCTTGTGTGCTCTCCCTATTAAACTGCCTTTATGTCAGCCCACAGTTTTCTAGCTTGTACCCTTTCAGTTGTCTCCCTGATCCGCTAGTGGGGGAGTGAGTGAGCAGCTGCCTGGGGCTTGGCTGCTGGCTGGGGTTAAAACCTGACAATAGCAGGTTTTTATAACTTTGTGCCTTTCATTAATGAATTAGCTAGACAAAACTTTTCCTAGTGAAAAAGTGCACACTGCTTAAAGCTTTTTATCTTAAAATACAGAAGTAACTTATTTAGTTAGGGCATTAAAATATAAATATCTTTGCTATAAATTGAACTTCACAAGATAGAGAACATAGGATTTGTCAAGAAATTGAATGTGTACAGTTCATTACATTTAATTTATTGCTAGAATAATTTTTATTAATGCAGAAACTAAAGTACTGCTAATGGGGTAGACTTATATTCCACTCTTTCCCAGATGAATTATGTATAGTATGCTTTGTCTTTGTTTTCTTTCTGGTGGTATCTGAAAAACTATACAAGAATGAAAGTGTTTTCATCAGAAAATTGTTAAAAAATTTTATCTTGTTTGATCATGATTTCCTGTTATATTATTTCTAGCTGCAAATTTATACCTGTCAGGACTTCTCTGTCAATTAGTATGATGGAAAGTCCAATATTTGGTTAGATAAAGCAGTATGTATTTAAATACAAAGACAAGTTGATAAGTTTAATGGAATGATGTGTGACATTACTCAGCAGTTTCCAGTTAGAAAAAAGGTCTTCCATGTAATATTCTGAGATTTAAAGGGTTTTTTTCTGTTATCTCTAAAGGAATTAAGACTTTGTTTGTCTTTGTTATAATTTTACATATAAAATCAATGAAAAATATAGATCTAAATATGAGAATTTGAATATAAAACTTTCTGGATTTACACTGACTACTCAGAACTAAGGTTTGAACCCTTGTCCTCCATGTCTCATGTAAATTGCTTAATGCTAGAGTCCTTTCTGATGTCCATTAATACATCAATAGAATTTGCTTGTTTCATAGTGTGACTCTCATATTCCTCTATAATACAGATATGAAACGACAGATATTTCAAACTAAAAACAGAGTTTGTCTATAACAGTTTGTACTAGTTTGAAAACAAACCAGTGGGAGTTTACAAGTCAAAATTATAATTTAACAGGAAAATTAAAATAAATGCAATTATAAAAGAACACTGACAGAGTCAGGATACAACCTGACCCACTGTTAGTCAGGGTGGTGGTAGCAGTCCAGATGAAGTGGTTCTGTTGAAGCGGTGATCCTGTACAAGGGTCTGGTCTTAACCTGAAGGTCCAGTGGTAGCTCTTGTCCTCTGGGAATCCAGTAGGTAGAACTGACTGTGGTGTTCCAAACCTCAGATAATATCCAGGTAGGAATGCTTGGTTCCTCCCCCTGGGTGGAGCATCTCACAATGGGATGATGTAATTTTATGAGTCGTGCAGTGAGGCTTGATGGCCCATTAACAGAAAGATATCCCTCTGGAGGCAGTTACCAGGGATGTGTCATGGAAGAGATAAAGAACATTGCCCCACCTGGTTTTAACAGGTGGTGATAGACTGCATACTTTTGGTTACATCTTACATTGTAACCTAAGACGCAGTTAAACTCTGTTCTTTCTAGTTCAAGCATTAATAGTGACGATAAAAATTTCACATTTGGAACTGTAATAAATGTGTTGATGATACAAGAACTAAAAAAGAAACTCTGCTCTCATTCACTTATATGAAGCTTTAAATTGATTTAAATTTAGTGAGAGGAGTAGTATTTACAGAGTTTATTTTACAAATTCCCTCTCTGCCCTGAACTGGTCTTTAAAATATATCCAAAAGGAAATTCCATTATCTATTCTAAAGTAAGAGCAGAAGTATGAATTTCAAGGTCATACAATCTACCAAAAATTAACTTCTCAGTTAAGCTTTCATAGATTTTCTAATAAAAATCTGTAATGCTACAGCTGACATGGATTTCACTCTGTTGGCAGTATACCATGTAGAGCAATATGAATGTTATTTTGAGAGCCATCTCTTAGCAAGGATCACAATCTGTTGAATCTTTATGAACTAATTTCTTTTTTAACATACATGGAAATCAACAATAAATAAATTGTTTTTCTAGTTCTGAATTTCCTTTACTGTTGGATACAAACCTCATGATTTCTGATTGCATTTCCTAATTTCCTATGGTACACATTAACTAGGAAATAATTAGTTTCATTCAGAAGCATCAAAATGTGTTCTCTCTCAAGCACTGGAAGTTGTCACTTGTCCTTCAAACACTTCATAACTACCTATTCTTTTTTCAGAGAAGTTTCTTCTTTCCAGGTGGAAACACAAGTAACATTCTGAAGACAAGGACATTCTTACTGACTATCAGTACATCCTTGAGGCTATTTTCTTTTTAATGATAAAAAAGATTAATATCCTATTTCCATTTCACTTATGATTACTTACTTTTACTGGTAAAATATTTTATTCTGGTTATTTATTTTTCATGTTTCAGTCTTTGGGATATTATATCTTCTTTTTCATTTCTTTCTTAAATGGAATTTATAGCTCTTCATCTTTTAAATTAAATCTACAGTCTGAGAAGACTGCCACAAAGACAGTGGAACTAGATAAGTGTATCTTTCCCAGATGGTTCTTAAACTCTAAGATTAATTTGATCTGTTCTTTGAAATCCTTCCAACACTTAAATTAATTTTATTTTCTTTTTAAGAATATTGATCACAGCATTTTATTAATAGTCCCACTAATAATACTTTCAAAGCTTATATCATCTACGTACTCTTATCTAAAACTTAGTTTTGAATATTTCTATTTTTTTCTTACACACAAAAAATAATTCATGTCTTTGATGATATCATCATCAAAATGATAAAAGATAATTATGTGTGTTCCACATCTCTAGTGATGCAACATGAACTTAATACTCCAGGAAGTATTTATAATCAAAGGAAGGAAGAAAGAACTCACATGAACAAGTAAGAGATGCCCTAAAAAAGGTTTATGGCGCACACCTAAATGGATCAAATAATGAAAGAAAACCAAAAACACTATTGACAAAAAAAGACTGATTTTCTCATACTCTGTTTTCCTCTAGAATGCTCATAGTTGGGAATTTTCAATTTAGTCTTTTGCTTGTTTCATCTCGAAGCAGAGTATTTCTGATAGTTAAGCTGACTAAAACAATTTTGTTTTACATTGACTAAACATTAATGTGAGTTTTTCAGGGTTGATACTGTGACTGAAAGAAATTATCATGCAGAATACAAAAGCCTCTGTTGTCTTTCAGAGAATGGACTCTGTACTCAGGCATCACATATAAACTACATATATGTGTTAAGTTCTCCTTTTATTTTTGAGGCTTATTTTGAAAAACAAGTAACTAATGCATAATGAGAAGCATTGTCAATTCTTTGACCTTAGGGTCAATGAATTCAGTAGCAAAACTACAGGACTCATGAAGTACTAGAGCAACTATAGTGTACAGATTTATAGAGGAGAGGTTAAACAAAATAATTCTGACTTGCCTTGATAAATCAAATTACTTATTTTGATATTCTGTGAAGGTGTAGGATTTTTTATTTTCATTCTGACAACTTTGAGCCTTCATTACTGTGTGGGTTTTTTCTTTCTCATGTGTTTTTCATGTTCATTTACCTGTAATTACTTCATAAGTTGCTCCTCTCCTCTGTCCTATTTCCAGATAACATTTTGGAAAATTTTGTGGCTGAGGTAGGTTGGAAAAGGTATTAAGATGCAGTTTCAGATTGTCACTGTAGAAGATCAGAACAAATCTATCAACATTTCAGGAAAAAATTTCTATTCAGCATTAGACGGAAAGCAATAATATCTTTTTCTAAATCTTTCTCTATGAAATACAAGTGAATAATCCTTTTATTTTTGTTATTTATTATTAGCACCTAGGTATATGGTTTTTTTGTCTTGGTATTTCCTAGAAAGCTGTGTGCTAACCATTTTACATCCATACTAAAATAGCCTTTAAAAATTAAGCATTTAAAGAAAGTTATTAAGAGGAGGGGAAAGACCACCTGTGATAACAAATGACATCTTATAAGACATTGAGAAATTCCTGATATTACTTTCTGACTTTTGTGTAGTGTACTATTTTGATATGCTAATCTGGCTTGGGAGTTTTCCAATTTGTAGATGGCAGTTCCTTAATTACCTCTAAGTAGTCTATTAATGAAAAAAAGGAAGTTCTTTTAGTCTCACTAAAAAGATCCTTTGTCAACTTTCTATTCTCCTTTAATTATTCTTCAGAACATTTGAGCTTTCAAAGGGAACTAATCACTATAGTTTCTACAGAGGGGAATCGTATCAGTCTGTGAGAATTCCTAGGAACTGTAAACAAAAAAACCTAAGCAGATGTAAAACAGTCCACATAATTTCAGCAGACTTTCAAAAACCTTTTGACAAGGTGCCACAGAAGAAATTACTACAGAAAATGAATAGTCATAGATGGAGATTAAACATTTAATCAGCTGTCCAAAAGTATATAGAATACCTAAAGGAAAAATAGATTATCAATTTCCAATATAAGGAAATATTAAAAATAATGCATTTTGAGGTTGTATGCTAGTTTCATGTAGTTAAATATTTCCATTAATGATTTAGAATTACGTTAATGGTGAGAAAAATATTCCAGAAAACAGATTTTTTAATTGATCAGTTCTAGACAGATTGAAAAGAGTGAGAATGTTTCTACTTAATAGAAATAAAAATCAATAAAACGGAGAAGAGGTATTACCCTACAACAGGTGAACCTTTTCCTTAACAAGCAAATGCTTCCAATATTTGAGTTCCCACATCTGTACGTGTAGTCCTGGGCCTAAGGATTTGGCTACCACTGTTCTGGTGGTAATGGTACTTCCTGATATTTGGGAAGCAGAATATTAAGAAGAAATATTAACTAGAACATATGAAAGTAAATTTTGCCATCATCAGTGGAACAACAAAAACTGACCTCTCAGACCAAACTGGAGCTCTGTTCAGATTAAAGATCTAATCACATTAACAACTATTTTTGCTAACTTACCATACGATTTTCTAAATTACAGTTTAGAATTAGTTTAGATAAATTCACTTCAATGTACAGTATTTCCTTCAGTTCAATTCACCAAAAAGTAGCTCCAAAATTTTCACCAAATTCTGTATTTCTACTCAGAAAAAAAAAAGCAGAGATTAAGTCAATGATCCTTTATTACCAAAATCAAAGCAATTTATGTGAATATAGATTCAGAATAGAATAGGCAAGATCAGCTGTGACTTGTGTCCCTCTGCAGTAAAAAGAGATAGCAAGGTATACTAATTCTGTCTCAGGAAAACTCAAACGAGCATTCTTATTGATATCCTATCCTACTTTGCCATATCATCTAACACATGATTTTCCAAGTCTACAGTTGGTTACGATGTTTGGCTATTTCATTCTTAGAGATTTTTCAAGGAACTCCTTCACCCTTATGTTAATAATTTATTTATTATCCATTATTATTTTAACAAAACAACCTTACAAGTGATTTGTCGAAATGCCTGGCAACAAAACATGTCTAATGTATAGTTACTGTACTATATAACAAATATAACATTCCTCAATTAACTACAAGTTTATCTTAGTAAGATGCTGTATTTTTTATTAATTGCTTACCCCACATCTTCCTCTATACCTTTGTAAGAAATGGAAAGAAATGTTTGAAACAGCAGCATTCAAAGTGGTTTTTATAATAAGATGGGGGGACTGTTCACCAATAAATGCCAAACCCCAATTTTATTAAGGTTTTTATTGCAGGAAGGAAGAGGAATATTCTGAGAAAAGGCACAGATTTAAATGAGAAACAAAGCTTCTTTCTTCCAGGAAAGAGACAAAATAGGTTTTTTCTAACCCACTTTGAAATGTTCACCACTCAGAGAAGTAATGTATTTATATAAAAAGTCCCAAAGCAAAGGTCCCTTTTATCCAGTTTCAGAAGCATCTTAAACACAACTTGAAATGCACCAAGAGCAAGACGTTATTTCATCAAGAGTAAAGGTTATTGTTTCCCTGGATCCAAATGACAGGTTCATACAAGGTCAATACACTGAAAGAATTCACTTATTGCAGGATACTTTTTACTACTCTAAACCACTATAAAGGAGCTAATTATTCTTCCATGGGAAGGTAAGGAATGAATTGGAAAAATTCCTGAATTTTTATGCAATGTACACAAAGAGGTACAGCTTCAAACATTTGAGTTATGTCACCGAAAGATGCTTCTAGAGAGAGAAAATTTCAAGCAGGTGACAGAGAATGCTGCCCGTTCTAGTTGTTCATCACCACACAGAGGGAAAAAAATCACCATAAAGAGGACAAGCTGGGCAACAAAGGTCTATAAATTTGACTCAGAACAAGAGTATTTTCTTTTTTATTGTTCTAACTGTGCTGACCAATAGATTTTATTTAATTATTCAGAAAAATTTGTACATGAACAATTTCTATGAGTCCTAGTTTCTCTGAACTAAATTAGAAAAAGGAAAATTTGTTTGCATCAGCACACTTCTGACTTTAATTTAACATTCTAGAGCAAATCACATTTCTACTAAAATGAGCCGGGAATGATTTTCTTTGTTATTGATTTTAGATTCTATGACTTAATGCTCTCTGCTTATCCTGCCTGATTAAACAAACCAGCATTTTTCAAGACCAGCAAACGTGTATGAATGTACAGGATTTTGTATCTCTTTTGAGCTAATACTGTGGTAGGAGTAATATAGTATTTTGCTTCTTGAATGTGTAATTTTCTTTGGAGTGATGTTTAGAGATAATAATGTATTAATGCTAAACTGTATTACAGGCTTTTTTTTTTTCATGAAGTAGTTAATACTTGAAAAAAAAAATATTTTCCATTCATGTGGCTATGACCTATTTTGAGAAAAAAATTACAGTATAGTTGTATGTGCACAGTTTAAGAAAAGCCAAATAACGAAAACCCACAATACAACGCTCCCTCAAAACCCCTAGAATGTCAATGACCATGCAGTCAGGAAGCAAAGTGAGAATGCCAGAACACTGTGCTGAAGATATCTCCCGTAGGACAAGTTTAATTTAGAAGTTGCCATTTTAAAGGTGCTATAACCAGTAACATTCCCTGAAGGTTTCTTTAGCTGTTGCAAGTATGTCTTGATGATATGCTGATTTCATTTCAGCATTTCATAAATACTGTGTTTGTTAAACTCTGTAAAAAAGGCAGAAGGAGCTTTTCTGTATTGCTTGTAGTACGGATGATTTCCTATAGTGACTCTAAAAAGCACAAAGGCAGAGAGTTTTCACTAAGCACAGAGCAATGACATTCAAACAACTTTGAACAACTCTGGCACTGGATCCTTCTCTGTGTATCAGAACTGGGGTGATACTTAGAGGCAAGTCAGTGAGCACAAGTACAGGGGAATCTCACCTGTTTTACTTTTGGAAGTATCTGGCATCCATAGAGTTAAAGACTGTAATTTTTGTTCAAATTCAAGTTCTTAACTAGAAAACTATTCAGACTTAGTATATTGCTTTCTAAGTATATAAACATAAATTGCCAATTTTATTTTCCAACAGTACAAAGCATTTTAAAGACCCTCAAATATTTCTTCTCAATAGAGTTATCACATTTTCACAAGCATCTAGTTTCATTCACCAGCTGTAAAATGTTCTTATCTTAATTGCTTACTACTGTATATGTCAATACAATAAAAGTATTATAATATTGAGATATAAAAGAACACAAAAAATAAAAAGGAAAATATAAAACACTGTTCCTAATTTTCCTAACCATAGTACAGACAAAAAAACCAGAAAAGTATTATCAGTCATTAACATACTGCTAGAAACCTTACTTTTTAAACGTCTTTATATCAGACTTAAATTTAACTTCATTTTCCAAGGTTCAGGATAAGACTCGTTTCAGAGGGTCTGTGTCTGTAATCCTTATTCTTATTTTCTGCTATGAAGGCATACAGAAAGTGTGCATGACCTGGAATGTCTTTTTTGGGCTTACCAATACATTCAAGCTAGTACGTTTAGAGGTTTTGCAGTATCTGTGTAACTGCAGATCCAACCTTCCCCCTTTCTGTTTAAACTGTTTTACAATAAGATTCTTGTACTTTAAAATAAAGGAAAAAATTGTGACAGAAAAGTATCTGGTACATTGAGATCTCTTTTAGTAGAGGTGGAGGAAGTAAAGCATATTTTGAGAATTTACTTCAAAGCTACACAGGAAATTTGATTTATAACACTTTGTATACTATGTCAGATATTAATACCCAATCCTTTTTAATTTATATGTTCTGCACTGTGAAAAATTATCCATACAAACTAGCTTCTAGAAAGAATTGTAAGTGCTCCCTTTTGACCCCAGAGGAAATGACTAGCATTTATGGTACACCTATCTGAATGTCAAACGAAATCGTCTTTCTCGCTATTTTTAGTTCACAGAGTATTTTTATTTTTTCCAGTATGATTTTCATTTATATTTGCTGTTCATTTGCTTCCTATAGACCTGCAAAAAATACTTCCTCCATACATCCGCTGCACTTTGCCATCAGACACCTAAATACTCTAAATTAATTTTAAACTGATATTTGAGATAATAATATGAATGTTAACACCAATAAATTTGTAATAACAACTTTTACAGCAATAAAAAATATCAACCATTTTCATCTTTATAGACCTGTAAATGGGGAAAAGTCATTATTAATATTTAAAAAAAAACAAGTGAAAGATGCATTTTTTAATTCAGAGAAATATTTTATAGCTTTGGAAACAGGTTTTGTTATACTGAAGTACTCACAGTAGTGTAACTTGCTTTTAAATTTTGACTCCTAATCTATGTTTATAGATGTTTCCTTCATGTAAAAACCCCTGTTTAGCTATGGAACTATCAATATGAATTTCTCTAAATATTTTTTCCACAATATTAATACTGTTGAATAAAATAGGACTAATTTTTAACAACTTTAAAATCCAAAGATGTGGGATAAAATTCAAGCTGACATATATGGGCCAACTGTTAAACATACATTAGCACTCAGATCATAGTAAAGACTACCAGTCTGCTGGTGTCAGTCAGAGTACTTTTGTACTGTCAGTTTGGTCTTAAAATTAGGACTTCCATGCTTAAGGAAATATAGTCAGGGGAAAATTCTTCAACAGGTCACTTCATAATACCTAAATTTGGAAACCACTTCAACTTAAAAAATTAGCGATTGCTACAATCGATCTCATCTATTTATTTCTGTAGATCTCCATTCTCTGCAGACACGGTAAACCATGTGATTCAAGGACGATGTTATTTTTAAGTCTTTGCAAGGTACAGAATATGTGTGTATGTAAATGCTGTTCTCTCAAAAGATCTTGAACTGTGGGTAGACATCTAGACAGTAGACAATAGCACAGTTATTTATTAACATCTTTATGCACCTACTTAGGTATATAAAGTGACATTTATACCACTAAAATAAACAGGACAGGGACTGTTATGTGGCTAGCATGAAAAACTTCCATATTATTAAGCACTATTATTCTCCAAACCAAGGTACTGCTTGCAAACAATACATTGTAAATGGTATCTGATGCATGCCAGCTCCCAGATCAAATCCAGGAACTGCTTGGTTAAATACTGGCTGGAATGGTCCAGAGCCATGCCTGCAGATCATTTAAACAGCTTAACATTTCAGAGGAGTGAAATCCGTTGCATGAGAACATTTGCAGGGAGTGTCTGATTTGCTGGCACAGATATAGCCTAGCTGAAACAGCACTTACGCAGCGGGTACTTAAATTCTTAGTATAAGGAATATAATGTAAGCAGGTTGTTCTGAAGATATTTGAGGCAGAATCTGCCTCCCTGAATTAGGCATCAAAATCAGATGGACTTTATCTATTCATCTGACAAGTCATGAACTCTATATTAAAAATAATGAAAAAGAAAAAAATAATGAACACATTGGTACATATACATGCTGAAAGCTAAGTAGGAAACCACAAAATATTGCTCACCAGAATAAAAAAAGTTTGTTAATACAAATAGGTTATTCCAGTAATTAGGTCGTAAAGTGAAAGGCATGGAAAGACAAGTGAAACTCCCTCCTTGTAAAATGCCTATTAATATACAGAATTAACTACCAGCATGACTCTGGTTCATCAACATATTCTGTTAATACTGTGGTCCTTTAGCCACACCAAAAGTTTACATAAGAACATGATAAAGTCAGTACGTTCTCAAAAATTAACACAGTGCTTTGGAGAATAGTAGTTTATACATTAATTTATATCTCCAATAGCAGTAATGAAGAAGCTTGAAACAAAATACCCACTTTGTAGAAACATGATTTTGTACATGTCAGTCATAGTATTGCTTAGTCTCATCTCCTCAAAATCTCATCTTTGTTTGAGATGTCACAAATTTTGTTCTGCTTGACTCAGGTAGACACTGGAAATAGCAAATTAATGCTGAAATGAAGTATAACAAAGCATTCAATTCACAACCAGATGCTTTTACCCATGTGCTTCAGTCTCACAACCCTTTGGACAAGTCTTCCAGTGACAATACTTCTGTTACGTTCTTTTTTTTTTCCACATTGAACACTGATTTCTCAAAATTGTATGTTTCTTTTAAACAATTGGAATACATAATATGCATTGAATTCCAGTTACCTTTGGTAGCTAACTCAGGGATTTTAATTTCCAAGTTTATTTAGTGAGCTTTACTAAAACTGTAGAGACAGCTGAAACAGTATTTATTTAATATAATACAGACACGATATATGTTCTGGTTTTGTGACCTGCCACTTGATTATTCTTTTTTTTTTCCAACATTTTTTGTTTATTTTTTGGTTTTCATCTACTATGCTTATTATGAGGAACTTTCAGCTTATATTTTCCCTGGTTCAAGTCCACCACAAAGAAATATTATAAAAGTAGATAAATGTAGTGGCTTGCAGAAGGACACATAACTCTTTGTAATATAAAAAATATTTGAGTGTTTCCAGTGCTAGACTTTAAAATTCATGTTATTGCCCACAAAGAGATAGAAAATTAAATATTAAATTTGAAAAAAAATCTCAAATTGTCTTTAAAAACCCACATATTTTAGAGAAGAATGGGGAAGGAAAAGTACTCAGAGTAGGCTTTACATTTGTTTAACTTCAGCATAAGAAAGTAAGTATCTAGGCATAACTCACATTTTAGTAGTTGTCAATAATCAGTGCAGCTATACCTGAGGGAAATTAACATTATTTATCTACTTCGAAACTGAATGAATCACTAGCTGGAAATGTCTTACATTAAGCTGAAAAAGAGCTTTGATATGACTCTTTGACTACAGACTTCAGAGTCCAGTTGTCTCTGAATCTTCACTTCAAGTTATCAGATCTGTGAAAAAAAATGTAAATCAGAACTTCAATTTTCATATTGCAGTTTTATGAAACACAACAAAGCTTCTGATTTCAGATTTAGTAGACTTTAACTGCACTTTATATTTATTTATTTGTTTATTCTCAGAGAAGCTTGGACCATGGGAAGGAAAAAGAAAAAATCTTCTTGGACTCTCTGGTTTTTGATTCATATTTTTACTTTACACAGTTTATAATTTTTTGTGTGAACATGGGCCTTACGAGAATTTCCTACTATTGGTCTATGCTCCATGACAGCAAGGCACAGATTCCAAACCATTATCTCCTAGTTTACCTCTAGTATACATACTTTATGGCACAGCCTGTAACACTGTCAGATTAGTTATGCACATTTAGCCTACAAGGATATTAAACTGCTTTTAACTGCACCCTGGTCAGATTTTTAACCTTGTCCAGTACACCGCTGTATCCTTTATTCTTTGGTTTCCTTTAAGAACTTGTGCAGCTCTTTCAACCTAAAAGAAAAAAAGGAAATGGAAGAAGACAGAGATAGAAGCAAGTCTTCTTTCCTATAGAATCCCTGTCTGTTGGAGATACAAGGTTCCTGGAACAGATTAGACTCTTATTTAACTTTTCAGCTCCTATAAAATGTATGTGATTGAATTATGGATACTTTCTTAATGCATACTTAGTGTAGAAGAGCTTAGAAAATATGCAGCATCATTAGATAAACTCTTTAGCTAGAGTCATTAAAATCTCTAATATATTTAAAGGCAAGAAAATCTGCAAAATTGTTGATTTAATGTAAGACAACTAAAGAAGTAAAGAGTCCAAAGCCCGCAAAAACAATTCTATAAATGTGAATTTATTATAATGGTATATCCATTTTTTACTTTTTATTTTATTTGATCCATTGTAAGCATAACTTCAAATACCCTGAGAAAGTAATAACTGTAACAAATAAAGAAAAAGCCCTGACATGGCTGTGTTATAAGATTTATTATCTCTCATAACCTACAGTTTTAATACCCATTGACACATATAAATTTCATAAAACTTATTGTAACAATATTTGTCTTCACTTAGAATATAATTTCTCTTTTAAATCAGTACTTTTTCAGAAGGATTAACAAATTTGAAATGGCTTTTTCATACTCTTCAAATTTTGACAAGCAAGCCAGATTTTTTCCATCACAAAATAAAGGAATGTAAATTCATGTTTGGCTTCATTTTTTCATCCAGTAAATAACTCCACTGTTCCACTGTGTAAATGGGGTGTCAGTCAGAAGAAGTGACTCATTTAATGGAATGTGAGCTCACACATAGCATAGTGTCTAAAATGCTGCTGTATACTCCAACCAGTTTAGTACCTAGCATTTAAAGTGGCAACATTTTATTGAAGTACTGTAATAGCAACTTTGTTAACTACCCACAACTGTCACAAATATTTTCAATCAACATTTTACTTCATGAAGCCAGGCCGTGTAAAACTTTCATTACAAAAAGCAAGTCCATGCAAAACAAGATTGTGTCGTGTTTCATTTGTGAAGGCAAAACTCATCTCAGTTTTCTGGCAATATCTGGAGCACAGGAAAGATTTTGGTAATGTGTAACTATCCCTTCTAGCAAATTTATTTCCTTTCTTCCAAGTTCTTGAAGATAAAACCACAGTGCCCATAAAGACAGCTATTATTTTCTAGCTTATCATATGCTCTTGGCAAATATATTTTACTTTATTATACGATTTCCCTTCTAAAGCTTTCTGTCTTTAAGGAAGAAATGCATCTAAATAAAGGTGAAAGGGGCACACACAACTGCCAAAAATGTCTAGTCATCTAGGAGAAATGTGTCCAGCCTCCTCTATTTTTGAAAGATTGCTTTCTGACTGCATTATCTGCTTGTTCTTAACATCTTTTCTCAGTTATTCTTTTGGAAAAAAAAGATGAAAAAAGCAAAGGCTGCAAATTTCCTGCCAATCAAAGAAATCCTTATGTAAACCCCACTAGCATTTGGAGGTGACTTTTTCTGGTTTGTTTCTTCACAGACAGGCTGGAGATGATCTCTGGAGATCCTCTTAGAGAAATACAATTAGGAAAAATAGGCAGTAGATGACCAAAGAAATAATGTATTTCCATCCATTTCCACAAGGGCAGGAATCTTTTCCAGGTAAATAATTTATCCCGCATGCTGTCTTTTAAGATGTGGAATAAGTAAGGATGATTAAGAAAAGCTTTTCAGTTTTTGGTTTTCGTTTTTTTTTTTTCAGTTCTGACTTGCTCTGAGTTCTATGGCTTTCCACAGAGTCTGGTACTTACACTTTTCAAAGTGTGTATATTTTTTCCTGTTATTTGTGTGTGTAAGTCATGCAGAGTGAGGGATTTGGCACAACTTCCACAATACATTCAGATGTTTTGCCTAATACCTTGAAAATGAAAATCAGACTGTTTCCTTTTCCTTCCAATGTGTTTCTTTATAGCTGAACAAAATACCTATTAATTAAAAATAGATATGATGATGTTACTAGAATGATGGTGTTAACTAGAATGATGGTAAGAAAACTCAGTAATAATCATTGTTAGAACATGAAAAAGAGTAAGAAAGGGTAGGATATGAGAAGAGAAATGTTTTGTGAAAAAATCCTACTTAACGGTAGAACTTATCAATAGGAAGATATTTGGTTTACATTAAGGTTTGAGGAGTGGGAAAAAGTACCTTATACCTGGTCCTTGAAAAACACTTGTAAATCCTGGTTGAACTTAGTCACTGCCAAAGCAGTCTGTAGGAACCATTACAGAGATGCAAGTAAGCCTTATGTACGTCTTCTTTATTTTTGCTCTATCCCTTCTGGTTGTTGCTCCAAACTCAGTTGCTCCTGAGAGAAACTAGAAATTTCTTTGCCCTAATAATAAAAGAAGTTAGAAAAAAATTAGTATGTGCCCTTTTGCCTAATCTCACTTAACATGGTTTGGGATTTTTTCATAAAATAAGTGGAAATTCTTTTAAAAAATCAACATATTCTTAAAACTGCTTTTATGTGACACTAGGTTTTGAGTTTGGGTTTGCTTTGGTTTGGTCTGGGTTTTTTTCCCACTCTAAGCTAGATTTCAAAATGTCCGCAGATATCCATAACAAAATGTTGTTACATTTTGAATGATTTTGGTTTTCAGTGTCTTCTATAAGAATACTGACTATATGGTATTTATCTTTATTCTTTTATCTAATTTTGTAAGACCTAGGAGGATGAGCAGAAAAGATATCCACTGTAAAATTATGTGAGCAAAAGTTATATAGAAATAATCTGCTAGTAAATTTTAATGGCTTTTATCTCTTATTTCTCACAGAAAAAATTGGTTTGTTTTTTTTTGTTTTGTTTTTTTATTTTTTTTAACCCAGCAACAAACAATGAGCTATAGATATGTAAATGGATGCAAACAGTATTGTGCTAAAATTTTAATGAAAGAAATAATGACTGGGAGCAGGCCAGGGCAGGGATATTAGTGAATCCAAAAGGTTTGGAATAAGATTAGAGTTTTATGCTTCCGACTTCCTTCAAGTTTTTCTGAAATATGACTACATGAAAGGGACCTTCTTTCCATCTCCTTTTTGGAAGCAGAAAATTGTATTTCACTGTCAAAAATATTGCCAAGAACATCTCATTTGTATAACAGAAGTATTTAAACTTCCAGTGCACTAATATTATAATACGTATGTAAAATCTCCAGAAATACCCCCAGTAGTTTTTCTGTATTTACTGATTGCCTCTGGATAATTTATTTCTGTTGATTAATCCTAATCACATGACCAGACAATGGCTATAAGGACACCAGCAGCTACTATCTCTGCATAGTCTTTTGTGGTTCAATCAAGAATGAACATCTGTTAGCCCAAAAGTGCAAGTGTGCCATAAATACTATCAAACTTGGAGACGATCTCAAGAGATGCAGAAGAGACATCCTCTAGGCTTTTGCTAACCTAGTCCTCATAGATATATTAAATTGCAGGAATCTAATATCTTGAATTTTTTCATACCAAAATCAACAGCAACGCTGTTGATTTCCTTTAATTGTGGAGCTTTGTGTCTTAAATTAATTTATGTATTCTGAAAAACTAAATTTTCTCTGTTTTCTCTATAATTATCTTCAACTTCTTCAAAGCTAACAGATAAAAGTAGAGCTTTAAAATATGAAGAAAACAGAGATAAATTATTGATGCATATACTGGGCCGAAATATATCTTAAATGTGGTATAAAACTCCAATATACTCAGTGGGACAAGAACATCAGTACAAAATCTGTGGAGGAAAAACAAAAGCAAATCATCCCTTCACTACTGGATCACATGCCCACAGAAATCTAAATAGCAAAAGTTTAAACAGTCCTGGAAGCCAGAACCATGTGGGATACTGTGCCGGTTTGGCCAAAATCTAGTAATATAGCCCCTGAGAGAAAACCAGGTTACAACCACCCTTCCCCCCACAGGGTTTGGGAAAAAAGGAAATTTGTCCTCGAAGGAAAGTGAAAGAGATAAAAACTATTTATTTTAACAAACACACAGGAAAAGGATAATGATGCTAAATAATNGCAAGGTGCTCCCTCTGTGCTACCCGCAGTCAGACAATAACTGAGGAGTGTAATCTCTGTGTCCTTGAGAAGCTGCTTTGGAAAGTTCGTCTGTTTTTTTTTTCCAAGCTCAGTTTAAAGGCACAGAAAAGGCACAATATTACTTTTTGGGCATAGAGCATGATAGGGGATACATATGACAGAGTCACCCCAAGACAGATACTCATCCTCATTTAAGGCTAAGGAATCACAGTAACTGTAGAGTGGGACAATTACTTTCATTAATTTATATACGGTGAGACATCTGAAACTGAGATCACAATGCTACCTGTTCCTAAAATATAACTCAGGATTGACAGTACAAGAAAAGGATGCTTCTGGAGGGCTGTGAACCCTTGGCACAGGAGCCCTCTGCACCCCTTTGGAAGAAAGAGGCCTGAGGGCCAAAAGAATCTCCCCAGACATAAGCAACCTTGGGTCATGGTGACTAAAAGAGCCACTCCCAACATGCTTTGCTTCTGTATGGTAATAGCCAGTACCCCGCTGGCTAATTAGTTTCTACCCCAACCCTACCTTTCCTATAAAAAGGCTCTGCTTCTGCCTCTGAGTACGGGAGCACCTGTCCCTGGCCTTGCCTTTGCAGGCTGGCTGGACAATAAAGGCTACCTCTGTGGAACTGCCATAAGAGGCTCCTGTCCCTCTGTCCCCGAGTCTGCCTTGGGTGATTTCCCAAAGAGCTGAACTACAAGAGCTGGAATCACTTGTAGCTGAGAAATTGCTACACTTGGTGAAATCACCTGTCGTTCAGGGAGGCCTGCCAGTGCCCCCTGGAAAGAGCTGTTCCCTGCGGGACGCTCTCTCTAGGAAGGTCGCAGCACACTGGTGCTGAGCAGCACCAGACCTCCTGCAACAGAGTCTTATGGGTAGTTTCAATTCACAGGGATTGTCCTGACCTCCCTTTCCCCATGAACTGCAGTAGTACGTCTGCTCACACACTGAGCCAGTTCATGGGGCAAAATCACTGAGGGAACAGGAATTCACGACTGGATGTGAGGGGAAGAGGAACAGGGCCACAGCTTACAGCAGATCTTCTAATCACACAGCTAGGCTTTTACACAGATCTGAAGAGGACGATGAAACTTACATTCTCCCACACTTGATAAAAGTCATAAAGATTAGACCTGGGTGTGTTTTTGGTTTTTTTTTTTATTATTATTATTATTTCCTATGGAAGCACCTAATACACAATAAAGACAATGAACCAAAACATACACAAGGAGAAAAATCCTTCTTTCTGCAGAAAAGTCAGTCATTTTGTTATTCACCTGAAAATACCTGCAGTTCAGCTTCAATTCTCTGTTTGATCCCCAGATCTGTACAGATTTAAGCTCCAACACATAGAGTAATGTACATATTCCTACTGAGCACACACATGGGAGTCTAATCCTATGGAGAGGACAGGTGCAATAAACTGGGAGAGCACGAAAGAGAAAGAAAAATATCCAAGCCTATAAATAGAAAGTGGGACACTGAGCAGGAGTACAAGAGCCAGCAGCCTACAAGAATAGCAGGTAGATAAGATGATTTTTCCTTAAGGTAGTAATTAGGAGTGGAAGAGCCTGCTGTGAGAGAGAGCAACTCATAGCAATATGACTTTTTTAGAGCACTGTCCATCAAGTCTTTCAGTACTTTATCCATGCTCTTTATAAAATTATTTATGAGTACTTTCTTACACACACACACACAAAAGAAAAGCTGGTAGATTTTCATAACAAAGGATTTAATCCTAAAATAATTTGTGCATAAATAACATCATACAGTGTTGTTAATTTCTATATCTTCCCACAAGCCATCAGGTAAGTTAGCAGGCCAAAAAACAATTGTTCAGGAAGCTGTTGTGATAATTTTCTATCGTGTTCTGTCAAATTACCTTGTTCTTCACGGCAAAAGTCTTACTTATGTATTCCAGGTCTTATACAAACAAAACATGACAGTTCTGTTGTACAGTGGTTTTTAGTGGAAGGCTGTATTTGCAAGAAATTAGAGACAGTCAAAAAATCTCGGGTCATTTGAACATTTTCAAAATGATTCGGTTCCAAAACTCACAAAATGAAAGACTAATAACTATAATTCCACGTTAAATTAACTGTATATGTATATGTATATGTATATGTATATGTATATGTATATGTCTATGTATATGTATATGTATATGTATGTAGATAGATAGATGTGGATAGATATAGATATAGATATAGATATAGATATAGATATAGATAGATATAGATAAAATAACTGTACCTTCTTCATAAATTGGAAGGTTGAAATAGAAATACAAATGTCTCCAAAATAATATTTTCTATAAAATTAGAACTAGTCAGACTTACTGATATGAATTTTGTGTGAAAAAATTAAAACCCCCACAATATTTAAGGACGATGAATATAATTTTATTACGATGCCTAGTAAAATCATTCATGTTTGATCAACACATCTGCTAGTGATGTTAGTTTACCACTCAATAATATTTTCAGTAGACGATATTATATATTAATTGTTTCAAAGATTGCATCTCTTTCTATTGATCAAAATATTGAATCTTCAACAGAAATTTATGGTAGCTAATCAAATTTACATCATTTGGAAAAAAGAATTTTTAAATCTTACTTTCCCTCTTTTCTTATTAAAATATCAGATTTTTCCATGTTTACTTGTGACTGAAGGACATGTTCTTTTCTGAATTGTGTAACCTGTGCATAGTTAACCAGCAGTGGGTCATGCATGAAAGCTGCCCAGTTATGCAGTCCTCAGTTTGTGAGAGGTTTATTTTCTTACTAATCTAGCCTCCCTCTCTATCTCTCCAAAGCAGAAGTTTCTAAATGAAATTGACAGTCTTCCTGAAGTCGATTCTTAGCTTTTCTGCAAAACTGATTCTTGTTTCTGTTGTGATTGATTTTCTTTCAAGAATTTCACCAGGATTTGCTGATTGAATCAACAAATTAAAACCATATCAATATCATATTAAACATATTCACTATTATAATGTCTAAACAGTACAGATATTAGTTTCTCTTTCCATTGGCCTCTTGCTCAGGTATTTTTTAAAACTTATATTCAAATTAAATCCGAAAATTAAAAGATTCACACATTTTTCATCTTATGTATTAATTTTTAAAATAATCCACAAATGAATCTCTGCAAGGGCTGCATATTTGTTAGTGGGAGTTCACAGGCCTGAAATAGATCACAGAGAATTTTATAGTAAGCTGACCAATGACAACAGGAAGCTTTTCTTGGGGATTTATTTCTCTGTGCTTTATTATTTTTCTGTGCTTATTTGTTTGTAGCTGATTGATGTTTCTGTGAGAAAAATATAATGGGGTAGATCTTTTGAAGGCACTTTTATTACACAGGCAACACAGCAGGAATAATTATACAGTCATAAAAAAATACCAAAATATCTTCCCCATGTCAAAGGATGCTTTCTGCAAGTGCTAGTCAGAAGAACCTGTCATGACTTCAAGATCTGTTTCTTCATTTGGCAGGGAGACAGCATAACACATCATAATGTGACAGTCCCCTTGGGGGGTCCAAAATGTGTTAAGGGATTTCACTCCCTAGGATAGCAAAACAGGCTGTTTTAAATGCTGTTAAGGCCATAACTCTGACACAAGACTGAATTTTCCCTGCCTCAACCAAAATTTTTGAGTGGAGCAGTCCAATCCAATTTGTTGAAAAGGCTAGTTCAAGCAAAGAAAGAAATTCAAAAGATATTTTGGGTTGTGGCACCCAGTGCTGAACACAGTTGGAGTCAAATGGCTTCTTAATTACCAAGTATCACCCGCTGCACTTTAAATTCTATATAGAAATAAAAATGGAATTAAACTTTTAATAAGTAAGAAGTTGATGAGGAAAGATTTGTATTAAAATGTCATCTCAGAATCCCAAATAGCATGATGTCAGTAAAACTCAGGTGTATATATCACATCAAGTTCATAACACTTCCTGCAAATAGCTTGGGAAACCTCTTTATAACTTCAACTTCTTCAGGTGATAAAGGTCATGTTGTAAGTAGTATTCCCTACAGCTTTTTGAAACCAGCAAAATGTCTTGTGAAGAAAAACTATTAAAACTGCTGATCTGTCTTTTCTGTAAGATCCTCAAGGATTTCAAGACACAGATACACAGAGTAAATTGAATAGAAGGGAAAAATTAGTCTGAAGTATAATAATACTGAAGAAGTTATATTAAAATACAGTACTAAAAAAATCATGTTATTAAAAACACTCCGTACTTGGATGAAATGCCTGAATGAATTAGTGTGTTTAGTTGAAATATATATTCTGTCTGTGGTGTTGCAAGATTCTCACCTGAAATAGGTCCTTAAATTTAAATAACATGTTTTATTTTCTGATGAACTGGTTATTAATTTATAGCACTTTTATTGCAGATTACTCTGGAGAGACAATTATCCAGAATCATTATTTCCTTCTGTTGCTTTTTTCATTTATCATTCTTTTATATGCTACATCTCACGATGATTATAATAGACTTCCAGTCTAAGAAATGGTAGTTTTGAGTGTTACTTAACACATTACTTTTCCCATTTTGGTATCTTTTTCCTGTTACCTATGGTTATACAGAATTTTTCTCTTTCTTTGAACCCACACAGGGAGCCCAAAGTCACCTTCTGGCCTGAGGGGACCACGGGCACCACACTTCTGGCTGTGACTGTGGGGTACTGGTGTGATTCCACCGTAAGTCCACACAACCTTATTTTGCTTGACCTCAGGAGCTTTTTACCTCTGGACCCAGAGGAACACTGGATGAGTGTAAGGCCAAAGAAAAGGGTTAGGAGTTGAAAGGATTTTGTCAATGACAGTTGTAAATGTATTAGTGAGTCTTCTTTCTGTTACTCAGGAGAGTTTGTGTTGTCATTGTTTGTTGAGATCTGTTAAGAGTGAGGCCTCCTTCCATACTTTTGCATTGTTGTAATTGAGATAGCAACAACTACTTGTTGTATCTTGATTACACTGCTGAGATTCTAAGAAGGCAAAGTGTGTGCTTTTTTTCCTAAAAAAACCCTTTTGACTAACATTTGGATCTAAATATATGTATTGAAATCAATGGTAAGAACAGACTTTAAATTCAATAGTATGGAGTGAGGTCAGGTACAGAAGTAGATGCTGCACTTGGGCTCTTAAATTACCTGTAATACCTAAGGACAAGATTGAACGTAAATGCTCAGTGGCATTTGAGATGCCTTAACATACATATATCATTTGAACTTCATCTCACCTTACAGAAAGCATGATTGTTTCCAACATCTTGTGTCATATATTCCAGTTCCATATATATATATATGTATTTCCTTGTGAGTGATCATGCACTAGATATCACTGTTCGGGCAACTGAACCAAATTCAAGGTTTGCATTGGCTGTAAAAGGAGCTTAGTTATGCAGTTTACATGTAGACTTCTACATGTAGGTGTGCATAGAAAACATAATTTCAGTAACTTTTAAGATTTTACATGACAGTAACCTTGGCCTTATTTTAGAATTGCATCAGCTATGAATGACACAAATTCCCACATTAAACCTCATAGTTTTCACTTACTCTTTTACTTCCTGCAGCCAGTTTTATTTTGGGTGAATATTTTTACCCGAACACATCTTTGAAGATAATGAGTCCCAAGTTATCTGACAGATATTTAAATGTGAAAGTTTGTGACTAACTCTAAACCTTGCCAGAAAGCAGGAGTCTGAAAAATGTGTGATTGCTCTAGAGTTCTGATGGATCTCTAGAAAAAGCAGGTAAGATG
This sequence comes from Rhagologus leucostigma, assembly GCA_013397725.1. Lineage (NCBI taxonomy): Eukaryota > Metazoa > Chordata > Aves > Passeriformes > Rhagologus > Rhagologus leucostigma. The sequence goes on from VZTD01005244.1 coordinate 162,424, forward strand.
TAGGTAGTTTACAAGATCCACTGTCCCCTAAGGTATAGTTTTTCAAACAGAGTGAAAGAAAATGCATCAGCTGATGTCACCAGTTTTAAAACATATATTGAGTAAGTCAGCTTTATGGGAAGTCAAATCATCAAATTTGTAGACCAATCCCTCATATATAAGCTTTGGCTAACTTAGAAACTTAATGGTAAATAGCACAAGTACACTTAGATAAACTGGAACATCTTGCTCTAAAAATCCTGCAAGACTGTCATGGAACTTAACAAAAATTCCTAAAAGCCTGTATTTTATCTAGCATGTTTAAGTTTTGACTAAGATAAAGGTTTTAAGACAAAATGTTTGTAATGAGATTACCTATACGTAGCAGTGAGAATTACAACCAAAAGGTGGCAGTACTGTATACACTAAACATTGGGTCTTTAAGATTATCACAAATCACCGAAGCACAGAATGATGCTGAGTTGGAAGGGAACCATGAGGATCATCAAGTAGAACTCCTGGCCCTGCACAGGACCATCCCCAAGAGTCACACCATGTGCCCAAGGGCATTGTCCAAATGCTTCTTGACCTCTGTCAGCTTGATGCTATGGCCACTTGCCTGGGGAGCCTGTTCCAGTGCCCAACCACGCTCTGGATGAATAACATTTTTCTAATATTCAACCTAAACCTCCCCTGACACAATTTCAGGCCATTCCCTTGGGTCCTGTCACAGGTCACCACACAGAAGTGTCTGTCCCTGCTCTTCCCCTCACAAGGAAATTGTAGCTGCAATGAGGTCTCCTCTCAAGTTTCCTCTCTTCCAGGCTGAAGAAGCCGTGACCTCAGCTGTTCTTCATAAGGCTTCCCCCTAAATTCTTCCCCATCTTTGCTGCCCTACTTTGGAGACTCTCTAATCACTTGATATCTTTCTTATGTTGTGGTGCCCAAACCTGCCCCTGTGCAAAGCAGAGAGGGACAATCCCCTCTCTTACCCAGTTGGCAATGCTGTGCCTGATGCACCCCAGGACAGGGTTGGCCCTCCTGGCTGCCAGGGCACTGCTGACTCACATTCAACTTGCCACCAACCAGGACTCTGAGGTCCCTGGTTGCAGCAATTCTGTCCAGCCTCTCATTTCCTGGTCTATACACACCACCAGGGTTGCTTCATCCCAGGTGCAGAATCCAGCACTTGCCCTTGTTGAGCTTCTGTCTTGGGGTGGCTTCATATGATTGGTGTTTCCCAGTTCTCTAATTTGTCGAGGTCTCTCTGCAGGGCCTCCCTGTCTTCGAGAGAGCCAACAACTCTTCCCAGTTTTCTGTCATCTGCAAACTTGCTTAGTACCCCCTTCCAGTCCTGTGTTCAAGTAATTTATGAACATGTTGAAGAGCACAGGGCTGAGGATGGTGCCCTGAGGAACACCACTAGTGACAGGTCTCCAGTGTGATGTCACCCTGTTCACTGTAACCCTTTGTGCCCAACCCTTGAGCCAGTTGCTCACTCATCACATGATGTTTTTATTCAGCTGAATTCTGGGCATTTTGTCCAAAAGGATCCTGTGAGAGAGTAACAAATGCTTTGCCAAAATCCAAATATTACTGTTGGGAGTCTTATATACACATTTCTACATGTACTGTGATTTAAATATTTTTTTGTGTGCTTATGCTGCCTCACTGTTTTTTGTGATTATGAATGATGAAAAAGAAGCAGAAATTCTGTTCTTTCATGTTAGTTAAATGACTTTTGACTTCCATTAAATCTTTTAAAGTCACAGGCCAAAGGCAAAAAGAGGATCTATATAACATGGGAAAGTGGAATAAATGGGTAAAAGTTAAATAAAAATTTTCTTCAGAGAAATGTAGTGAAACTGAGTGGCTGAAATGCTGTGTATCTCAGAAGATTTATTAATTTTGAATGGGAAACATTGTCTTCAGAAAATTATTTAGACTTGGAATAGCCACTCCATGTTCTTTTTCAGAATTTACAGAACATACATTTATTCTTTTTCAGTAAAAAGGAAATATTAATTTTTGGCAAGACTGTTGACCTAAAATAAATTAATAAAATTAACTACAGTTAATGCATATAACCATTCTGGATCAAAATTAAAGATTTGTATTACATTGAGTTTTATTATACAGAAGCAAACTATTTATTTAAAACTTCTAATTTCAAGAAATAGAAGTATCAACATAATTTGTAAAATATGAATTTAAAATTATTAAGATTAACAATCAGTAAAAATGGACAGGCTGAACATCAAGGCTTCCTAGTATTCCAGAATGAAATTTGCATGACATACCTCTGGGATTGGACCTAAATATGTTTCTCTTCCACAAGTGTCTCTTAAAAAATAAATAATAGTTCTTAAAGTTTTTCAGTCTAATGTGAGATAAGTTACATGAAATTAAGAATTTGAAAGAACACTATTTAACATTTAGTTTTGTGTAATTTCTTTAAAATTTTCCTTTGTTTTACAAGTACATCAGAAGTAAAGATCTTTTGCTCTCTTTGTATCTTTTATCTTTCTTGCTGTATACTACAACTGTTTTTCCTCTTTCTCAGTAGGTATTTCACACTGCTAATTAATTGCTCCCTAGTTAGTTCATCCCTGGGTCGTGGTAGCCTCACCATTTATGCTGCATAAATGCAAATTCACTGCTTTGAAGTCAGTCAGCATTTTCCCTCTGAAATATGTTCTTGGTTCTGCAAATGGCCTACTCCGAGGGCAGCTCCCATTGTGAAATTTAGATGAATCTTAGCTGGGACTTGGCCACATCCAACCTTCTGAGCTGTCGTGCACAGTTACGGCAGACATTGAACCCCAAAACTCCCCCATGTGTTGTTGCTCTGCTCTTTTGAAGTTAGAAAAACACTGCTCTTACAGTCACCACTATAGTGACACAATCACATTATTTTAGATGCTGTGAAAGTAAAAGGCAAACATGTTTTTGGAGACATGGAGAACTCAAGGAGACTCAAGGCCAAGTGCTGTGGTTGTAGCCCAGCTACTCAAGAAGGGGTTAAGCACAAGTAGTCTGACTACAAGCCCAATCAGTCTGCACAGCCTGGCCTCCAGGTCAGTGATCAGGTCCAAGTGGAATATAAACTTAGCAAAATATACAGAAGCACTCTGGTGTTTTTAATTCCCCTTTTCTCCTCCTACACAAAGGTAGAGTATTTTTCTATGACTTTTTGAAATTAGGCAAGTTGTGATGGATGCACTCAACATCATATTGCACTTTTGCTAATACCTCTGATCGTGATTCTTTTAGCCAACCAAATCATTCATTTGTGACAGAAGTTAAAATATACAGGAAACAATGAGCAATGTCAAGGACTCTGTATTTAACTCCAGAGGACAATTAGTAAAGGTTAATGATTTAGGAGACCCAGAATCAAAGGAGAGAGGTTCAAACCAAGTTACCTGCTAAGAATATAATTACGTCTAAGCTAGAAATCCAACATTTCTCGCCACATCAGTAAAAATAAGGCTGACAGATACTGACCTTCTATGTTATCAAAGAAAGATTGATTATTTTTAAGGAAAAAAAAAAAGACCTTCCTTATTTTCCTTCTGGTTATCAGATATCAGAGGAGCAGAAAGCAACTTCAGTCCTCTCACATCTCTGCAAGTAGAGAGAGAAAGAGGAGAGCTGTTTGAAGTACTTTTTTGGCTTTCCTTGATTTAAAGTTTTATGAGTAGTAGAGGAGGATACTGAAAGTTTCTGATGGCTTTTAAAGAAAAGGTGGAATTTAACCTGACCTACTGTAGAAGAGAACTCTCAGGAAAAAGGAACTGAGAGAAGACAAAAACCACAGGTGAAGCCAAGGGAGCAGAGATAAAAGATGGATTCACAAAAGCTAATTTTATCCTGTACAAGACGACTTCATAGAGCTGTCTCCATAGTACTTGCAGAGAGTCAGATGTAATATAAAAAAATTCTAAAATTATTCTCTTCTTCTGATTTACCTAGTGGACTTTCCTATCATATACAGTAATATGAGGGAAGTTAGTGCTTTCGGGCTGAAGCTCACAATTTGAGTGAAATGAAGTTTGCTGATCAGAAGAGAAACAAAAAAAAATTAATACTTAAAATTCAGTAATTACACCTGACTTAAAAAAGATTTTCTTGTTCTTAAAAGCAAAAAAACCCCAGAAGATAAATTTCCAGAATTTTAAATATGCAAGATTGATGAGAAATCCTGAGCATATTATTTGCTCAAAATACATTCTTTTTCTCTCTTAAAATAATAAAAATGAAATAAGAAATAGTAATAAGTGGAGTAATCATTAAAAATTTTTGAAAATATTTATTCTATATTGCTTGTGACATTTATGCCTTCTGCCACTGTAGTACTCTTATCAGTGTTTCTTCGAAACTTCACAATCCCTATGCTAACACTATGAATTTTCTTCCAAGAGGAACATACTATTTCAAAAACAGGTGCAGAATACGTACAGAAATGGAGTTTATAGAGTAAATCTATATCTGGTCCTGATACAGACTTCATTACAGGTCACATAAAGTTCTCAGCCCTTCCTGAGTTACCCACTTACGAGACATGCACAAGATCAGTGGCACTCCTTCTGTTTACTAAACTCAATACTTTAAAACTGATTGATGCCTGTCAAGCAAGCTCAGGCAGCAGTGGAGCAGGTTTACTTAATCTGTGAATCTGTCTGTGTGTGATCACAAGTCTGGTTATGTATATGAAATTTTATATATGTATTTGTACACAGATCCATATTTATTGTTCTGCCTTGATGAATTTCATTTCATGAATTTCTCCTCCTTAGTATTTGTAGGTGCTATTAATTTTAAAATGCAGTATAGAAGGAACACACAGAGGATCCTTATTTTTCATTCTCCCTTGATCCACCCGCATAAATGAACAAACTCTTCCCACTAAACACTCCTTCGTAGCACCTGGGAATGTTAGGAAACTGTTACCTTCCTTCTGCTTTTGTTTGTGGAGAGCTTAAAAAAAGATCTCCAGATTTCAGTGTTGACATATTTGGCAGAGGACGTAATTGTTACAAAATTAAAAAGTAAGCAAAAACCAAGCAAATAATGGATGCAAATTTGCATAAGAGTTCTGACTGAAAATTCTCAATAAACACTACTGAATGTTTAAATTAACTCATTTCTGCACTGGTCTTTTTAACCTACTAAATTAGTAGTAATTCTTGTAATTAATGTTCACTGCTGAAGAAACCCTTAAAGTAGCAAGGGTGCTGTTAGAAAAAATTAAAAAAATAAAAAAGGCAAGAAATAAATACCAGTCCTCTCACAGAATAGTAAACCTGGAAAATTTTAAGTCTGGATGTTTATTTTCATCCCAGACTTTTTAAATGAAGGTTCTTATTTTATTAAAATTGAGTTTTACAACAGTTCTCTAAAGAAAAATTTTAAATTTGAAATGTTATGTTCAGATTTCAGTGTAAAAACCTGTAGTTTGTAAACTTACAAAACTATCAACCTGAACATTTCATCTTAATTAGAATCCACTAAAAATCTAGGTGAAACTATTTAAGAGGAACTTTAATCCTGCTACTAGATGTGGCTAATTTTGACCCTTTCCTGTTTATGGTAGTGTAATTCAAATTCTGTCCTTGTGGCACCCTCTCTTTATAATTTTCACTTGGATATCTTTGTTCATTTGAGTAGATTCTCTGCATTAGCCTCTGGTATTTTGTTTTTTCCTGGGTTTAGGTATCCCAGTGCTTATCATTCTAGCTATTCTAAATCCCTGGGGATTTTAATTCCTTTTCATTTTATTCACGTGCTCTGATTTCTAAAAGATGCACATACCCAGAGCAGAGATAGTTCACTCCTGCTTTTGCAGTAGTGCACCCCAGCCTTGCCTTCCTAGCCCTAACTGTAATATAGAAACACAGAAACACAGAAAACTTCTGTCATGAGGAAAAAGCCCTGTTGCAGTGAGAGACAACTAATGATGAAGTCCACTGAGGTTTATTGCAAATTGGGAATCTACAGAGAGTAGACATAAACTCCAGAGCAAGAAATATTTACCAAAAGGTGAAGAATAAAATATGAAGCCCCAAGGGAGGAGGCAAGCAGAAAGAATGAATCAGAATATTCACAAGATTTTTTTTTTAAGTTCATTTATTTATTAAAGGATTAACTTTTGTCTTCATGCTGCATCAGCTTTAATCAGCTAATCTGTAACTCAAGAGAAAAACGGATTGCAGTCACGGAGTGACAAGCCAACGTACCAGATATGGCATTGGACTGTAACTACCATTCCAAGCAGTAAAATGAGCAGTTGGACTGTGTGTATTTGACTAATGTCGTGGGTCATTAGTAATGTAGAAACAAATGGATAACAAATGGTTTGATTGTATTTTTCATTTTTTTTTCAGTTTGGAGACTGGAAAATTTTATCCAGCAAGATATCACAAGATTATTCCAAAATAAAACTGACATCAGGCGCAGCTCAGGGGGAGCAAAGGGAACAGAAAATTCGGTGCATCCTAAGCCCTTACACTTGCAGTCTGAATTAAAGGCTTTTTAACAGCTGTTGCCTTGCAAATATGGAGCCATTCAGTGATACACCCTTGGCTACACCAGTCATATAAGACTTTGCCAGCACCATTCCTTTCAAAATTACTTTTTCAAAATTGACAGTCTTTTTCCATTAGTGATTTGGGGAAGTTTAGAAAAAAAGGATACTTCCTGACTTATTTCGTGTTTCCAATAGACCTAATTTTAACCACTTGGGAGTGGAATCTTCTGATGTAAATTGTCAGCTACTAAGTGGCAAGCTACTAATTTAAAGGACTTTGATAACATCTGTTTTTTCTACATTATCAGGTTTAAAACAATGACACCTTTCTGACAGAAACTAAGTTACTTCTCAGTGTTCTATCTCAGGGTATTATGGAGAGCAAAAGGGATGCGTTGACTATTAAGGATTATCAATATACACTATATCACAGGGTGGAAGATATGAGGAGCAACTAGAGACAGATTAAAGAGAATCAGACAAAAATCAAAACTACATATTCACAGCACCCTGCTGTGATAATAATGAAAGAGGATGAGTTTCATCCAAGCCCCCTGAAAATTACAAGCCATAAAACAGATAAAAAGCTAATATATATTGAGGAGAAGTCATTTAAATTTTATTACTTTTAACATTTTTTAAAGATTCAAAACTTGTAGATGTTGTAGCAGAAGTGAGTTAGATGAGGAAGTAGGGATTTAAATGAAGAAGCAATAATATCTTTACAAATCATGGTCAGAAAATAATGAAAAAGGGATGAGAATACAAATGGAGGGAAGAATATATTTGTGCTTCAGCATCTTTAGAATGAACTGCATTTATAAAAGAGACATTGTTTTCTTCACAACTTAATACTGAGATTTTTAAGATGATAACATGATTGCAAATGTATTTGTGACAGTGGCAATAATTCCATCTAGGAAACCTAGAAAAATTCTGAGTAGGAATAATAATACTGCCGGAAGCATCTAAATTTTTTGACACAGTGAAGAAAAAACTTACTTTAAGAACTTGAGAACCCTTTTTTCTCCTCTCCTTACACTTCATAGATGCCTCTTGTTCCTGATAAGATTTCCATGAAGTTGGCTAAGCAGAGTCTTCAGTTTCAATTATGCATACAACCTTGAAGATGTTAGAAGAGATTTTATCACCTGCAAAGATGGGCATCAATTATGTATGTGTGAGCCAGATTTTCTAGGAAGTTAGAATGACAGAATGTGATGGAAAATACTGTGTTTGAATAATTTTCTCATCCTGTCTCCTGTGAAAGTTTTCTAACAAGTATAAATTGATCATTGGTTTTGATCACTGATTTAGCTGTGACACTGGTAAAAATAAATGGCAGGTATGTGTTTTGGAAAAAAAATTATTTTAAGCTTCTGAATATATTTCTTAAATTCTAAACAAAATGAATGAACGTTATTATTTTACTTAGGTTTCACAATAGTGTAACAGACTTAATGGAATTACTTGTGCATAACAGGAGGAAAGTACAGAGAAAAGAAGACCTTTTTGTAAAGCCTTTTCCCCCTCAGAAAGTTGCTATTTATAAAAGGGAAAATCAACACACTCTACTAATGTGATAAAATTTAAGTCACAAATTTGAGTGAAAACAGTTTGCTGAGAGTATTTAAATACTAAGAGGTCTGAACTAGAATTCTCAAAAGCAAGATAAAATAATATTTTAATTAACAGATTTGATTACTCTGTTTCTATGTCAGGCTCCCCTCATTGTTTTTAAGAAAAATTTCATCAGCCGTAGAATATAAGACTTCCTTTAGAATGTCATAAATTACATATGCATTACATATTACATTACATATTTAAGCATTACATGTTTAAGACCAATGAAGATTTAGTGGGTGAACCTGCAGTGTTTGTCAGCCAGAAGTGTTCCTGAATTTGGATTGTACTCAAGTGAGAGACAAGAAAGAAGTAACTGGCAGAAATGATGGATTAAAACAAAAAAGAAAGTAGCATTTTAATTTCATGTAAAACAATTTTCATTAGAGAATTGGGTAAATTAATAAAATATTTTATTTCACAATGAGAAAAACACTTGGATTAACCCCAAAATGGGGTTTTTTTAGTTGAATCACCAGACTCCTATTTTAACAGTTTTTCTAAATATAGATAGTTTTGTTACGGCTTTAAATGTTCCCCCATGAGCTAGTTTCAGTAGTAGTCTAAGGTATGAAGTTCCATCATGTAAAGTTACTTCATCAAATAAGTGAATATTTCAGATTTTCATTACCAATCAGGATGAAAAAAATTTTGAAATACTGGACCTTATCATAAAAGACTATAGAAGAAAAGGTTAGACATATCACCAGCTATTTATTATATAAACTTAAAGGTAAATCTCATAGTAATTAATGAACTTGGAAGATGGAGCACTAGTTTCAGAAGGAAAAAATTAAGAGTCAAAAACCAAAAGATGTTCCTTGGACATCATCTGAACAACAGTTGCAGTGAAAGCACCTTTTAAAATGCTTCTGTATTAATGACTCATTTTAACATGACAGGAATTAAAACTTTCACCTTATTAGCCAATATGTGGTCCATGAAAAAAAGTGAAGACATTTTCAAGTAGCTGGAGCTGGTGAAGGAAATTATTCAACAGGGCAGATACCATCATGTGGCAGACAGTTTAGCAAAACACAGTTGAAGTTTCTAACAGCTTGTGATCCTTAGTTCACTCCCTTTCTTCTCTCTTTGATCACTGCTTTGGCAGCATCTATTATATTACTGAAAAGCCTATTTTCATTAAATGGCTGTGTTGATTTGGAGTGACAGTGTTTTTCAGTCACTTTAGTAAATGAGCATTTCTCCTCAGCAGTCTTCTGAGAAGTGTCAAGAAAAGACAGTACTTTCAAAAAATTCTGAAATTACATTGCTGGAGTTGTGAGATATCTGTATTACTACCACTGCTGCCTTTTCTCCATCGGTCAGAGAAAACCCTTAATAATAACAACAACAACAGTGACAGCAGACACCTGTTTTAACCCTAGAAAATACTCGAGGGGGATGGGGAAGGAGAGGAATATTAAGAATATTTTGTGTCATTTTAATGACCATCAAAGTTGAGAAGAGGAGATTAAATCTTTTTCTACCATGTAATTATGTCAGAGGAGAGGTGGAGTTCTGTGTTTGGTGTCTATGTTACTTGTTCTATTCTCAAATAAACATTTGACTATTTGATTGCAAGACATCAGCAACAACAAAGAAATAATAAAAAGGAATTCTCTAGAGATATTATGCTCAGAATTATGCTTCACAGATTTTTCTATGAAGAGGAGTGATGGTGGATGAGGGAGAACGTTCCTGAGAGTATTTATTTAACACAATTGCTACAATTTGGATAATAACTTCTCTTTAGGCAAGTAATTTTCCTATATCATCCGCTGTGCAGAAAGGAATAAAAATAATTTCTAGTCTCTAAATTGTAAGCAGCAAGTGAGACACGAGGCATTTCAGTTGTCTGCAGAAAATCACAGTAGGCTAGTCCATTATGGGATTACTTGTGTATTGAGTCCATGTGAGTTATTGTCATTCCTGTCGTGGTATTCTGGGGAACAGATAGGAAGAGGTGATTTAAAGTCAGGAGTGGCAACCTGTTCCTATTCAGGAATTTCACAAAAGTCTTATTCTTAAGTAGCAATTAGAAGTGAATAATTTCTCACCTACTTTGTTTGGAGTGGGACAGAAAGAGAACAAATATTTCATCCTTTACCAATCCTTCCCAGAAACAACAACTGTTGCCAGTCCGATTCGAAAGGGATAGACAAAATTATTCTAAAGCATTCAGAGAAAGCCTTAGCTATGAAGACTTTGGATACACTAATAGACATCTTACACCTTTCCAGTTTAATATTTGTATACTGGTATGTGTTTGCCAAAATATTCATGAGAAGAAAGGGAATATAAAATAAAAAGATTGTGAGTTGGAGACCAATACGGATGGCAGAAGCTATAGGATGAGTCTCTGAGTTAACAAATCTTTATTTAGTCAAGCAAATTTATTATAGGAAATAAACAAAAGAAGTTAGAACTTTTATTCTGCTTGGTTATCTCCCTCACTTTCCCACAATATTAAGTTTATAGACTCATAGAATCATTTAAGTTGAAAAAGACTTTAGAGATCATAAAGTATTTCACTAGATGCTGGCTTCCGTTCCCTGCAGGAACATATTTGCTACTGTAGGAAGGTCAGGCATAAAGTTGTGCTGCTTCCTGCTACGCAGCTGCTGGTAGTTTGTTAGCATTTCTTACCTTCTGTGAGACAAGAATCAGGAGGAATACAAAACACGCTCTAAACTTAATGAATATAAAGAAGTTTATTAACAGAACTAAAAGAAAAAAGAATATTAAGGGTCAGAATAAACCTTCAGAACACTTCTTTTCCCCCTGTCCTCCTCCCTCCTCCCATCTATAAAGACACAAACTTGAGATTATTTCAGTCAGTTTACCACCTCTATAATAGTCTTTCATCAGTTCACTTAGGGAGAGGAGTCTCTTTTGCCCATGCTATGGGGCTTTTCCACAAGAAACAGTTTTCTCGTGGCTTCAAAGTCACAGCACAACAGCTGCCCAGGGTGGTTTTCTGTTGGCGTGTGTGAGTCCCTTCCCTCGACTTACAGCTTTCCCCACAACCGTTTTCAAGGGTTCAATCTTAGCTAATGGGGTATTATTTTAAGGATGAGCTGTTCAAGAGCAAAGGTTCTCTTCATCCATCTCTGGGATCATCTTCATCTCTAGGAACAGAAATCTTCTTCTTCCCTGGGAGCAAGGGTCTTCACTTCATCACTGCCTCTTTCTGTTCAGGCTTCTCA